>SNVD02005844.1:0-23539 GCA_013180625.2 Boswellia sacra
CGCTATTGCATGCTATTATAGGCTATACTGATGCACCTTTGATGACGTTACCGGTACCATGAATCTATTTTTCCCAATGTAAGGACTATCCAATTTTTTGCGCAAATAAATGAGAGTTTGGGCGTTAACGTTAAATTAAGATAGAGAAAGATTCAATTTATCGTACTGGCCTAGTATAGCTAAAATTTGTTATGTTTAATACATAATGTTTGCATATATTTTATAGATCGTATTATGGCGCTTATTTTGATAGGAAAGGTGTTACCGAATGTGCGAAACCGTGTGGTATATGCTATGGTTGTTACGACTACCGGAGAAATAATTAAATAAATAATATACAAATATCTCAATCATATGTAAAGATTTAAATTTTATTTAAAAATTTTAAAATGAATTATAAGGGTAAATATGCAAAAAGATTTAACATTTCAACTTTCTACTTCTTTTGGAATGTAGTTATGATACATCTAGGGTGTGTTTGATGTAATATATAATATAGTTATAATATTGATTTACGTTAGATAGATTGTATTATTAAATTGTATTGTATGAGATTAAGTAAACTTTATATTGTGTGTTAGCTTATCATTGTACTATTTATAAATACTGATTGTCTTAATATTTGATAAAAGACCATATGAATTGTATTAAATTTTGATAATAATTTAAAATAATAAAATATTTTAAAGTATAATAAATTTAAAAATATTTATATTAAATTAATTATTTAAATAATTAAATTTTATTAATCTATTTAATAATATATTAAATTACTTGATTCAATATAAATATTTAATAAACTGTATATTCTAAATATTTTTAAATTTATCTATTTATGTTTGTATATTTATTGACAAAATCTTAAAAAAAGCAAAATTGTGCAATTAAATCTTTTGATAATATAATATAATACAATTACTTGATCATGTAAAGCCCCACCACAAAAGAATATCATTATATTGTGCCCACACACTTATCCAGTCTTAATACATGATGATGGGGCGTTGTATAATTTCGCTCACTTTATGCGGTTGTTGTGTGCCATATGCTATCCAAGCTTTCAGTCGCGTCAAACACAGCTTAAAATTTTTTTATACAATCTGCCGTCCTTATGCTATCCAATGCAACACGTCAAACGTGCCCCCAATTTATTGTGTGTTACTTCACATAAAAGTTGTAAATAAGAACATAAATATTGTAAATATGTATAAAAAAAAATTGTGTAAACAATTATAAAATAACTTGCAAATTCACATATACAACTTTCATTCATATAAAAATTTTAAATACATGTTTATTTATATACAAGTTTTCTATAATAGTAGTTATAAGTTTTATTTATGTGTTTAATTATAGCTTTTTATAATAAACTTATTTATAATTTTTATATAAAATAGATGTAACGTTGCCTTTGATACAACTTAGCTTGGCTTTTTCTTTTAAGATACATAAAAAATAAAAAGACTTAGATATTATAATCTTTATAATTAAAGGGCTTAGTAGATTTACCAAGTGCTAATTAATAAGTACAATTAAATGTTACATTAAAAAAAAAAAAGCCCGTACTGAGGTTTAAATAACAACTATATATGCTAACATTTTAATCAGGTTCTTTTCTTGCTTCTCTCGCCTTTAGTTTTTGGATTTTCTTCTCATCGAGGCGGGTGGGCTGCCCATCTCTCTTTTCAGAAGCTTAGTGCTGAATTAGTTTAGTAGTTTATCAAAAGTCTTTCTCCATTTCTAAAATCATATAAAGAAAGGTGACTTCTGCTGATAGGTTTAAGCATTTATTATTGAAACAAGAAAACTTAAAATAACGAATATTTTTAGGGGAATGGCTGTGAGGTCCACTAAAATCATAAGAAAATGTGGAAAAAATGGATGATAAAATACATAAGTTACATGATAATACAATGTGATTATTACCTTATATTATTTTACATAAAGCTTAACTTATCATAACTTTTAGGAATAGTAATTTTACTTAATTTCAAACTGATAGAGTTATTAAAGGCTCAACATTTATTCTAGAAGTTAAGCAAAAAAATTTGCGAAAATTATTTCGTCCATAAATTTTACGGAGAAGATTTGAAATAATTAATGTTAAGAAAATTGTATTTCAACAAGAACACAACTTTTTTTAGAGTTATATACCATATATATAATTAACCACTTACAATAAAATTTTATACAAAGTATGTTTAACATGATAAAAAATCATTAGGTAAGTAAAAATAACAAATAGAAAAAATGATAATAAATATTGTGATTATCATTCATCGAATAGTATTAGGATTATATTGCATGAAATTATTTCATGAATTTGATTGTATGAATAATATCGTAGTAAGTTTTTGTATAAGCTAAAAGGAGACGTTTAGTTACAACTTGATAGCTACTTATTTCCATAATTGCCTCTTATACAACTTGTACTATTATTTTTCATCCAGATATATGATCTAATATTATGATCATGGATCATTTAGGAGCAAACAGAATTGATGCCATAATCGAAGACGAAATCCCTGGATCGGCCTGGTGGGTTGTTTCCTCATGGTCATGGATAGTCCTCATGGTCATGGATAGAATTTAAGAAGCTGCAGTCAGTAACAGGTTCCAAGTTCGTTAAACCCTCAAAAACTTTGACTAACATTGAAGCTGAAGGCCTTCTATGCAAATTTGTTTGTAAGCATGAAATGGCAATCTGGATCATCTTAGCATCTTCTTTGTGACTTTTCATATAATCACTTTTTTCATCGACTAGATCGGAAAGTCGATCCTTTTCTGCTTTGATCTTCACTATATCAATTAGATATTCACCGTACCAGAGTTGGAATTTTTTCCTCCACAAATGATTTCCAATATTACGACTCCAAAGCTGTATATATCAATCTTTGCTGAGACATTTCTGCCCCAAATCAACTCAAGAGCCATGTATCCTGGCGTTCCTTTTGTAATAGTTGACACGTGGGTTTGATGCTTGTCAATGAGCCTCGCCAATCTAAAATCAGAAATCTTGACATTCAAATCTTCGTCGAGGAGGATGCTTTGAGGTTTGATGTTAAAGTGAATGATATTTGGGTTGCAGTAATCATGCAAATGCTCCAATCCCTTGGCTGTTTGAATGATGATTTTCTTTCTTGTTTCCCAATAAAGAGTTTTTGCCTGGTTTTGGGGAAAAATCCATTTATCCAAGGACCCATTACACATTTACTCATAAAACAAAAGTCTGTTTGATCTTTGAGCATAATAACCAACTAATCTTACCAGATTAAAATGGTGAATGTTGCCTATTGTCTCGACTTCCTAGTGTAATTCTTTCTTGCCTTGTTTCACATCGGAACATAAGTGTTTCGTTACAACTTTCGTGCTATTTTCCAGAATTCCTTCAAAAAACAGACTCAAAACCTCCGTGACCAAGCCTTACTTGAAAATTATGAGTTGCGGTTCTCAGATCTTCCAGAGAGAACTTTCTCAAAATGTCGATTACATGAAGAGGAGATTCTTCGTTGGAGTTACCACTCCTTATTTGTAAAGCCCATTAAATTTTTTTAAGTAAGTCTAGCCCATTGTTATTTTAGCCCAGCCCATATATTCATTTATATGCCATGTATTTCTATTAGGATTAATTAAGACATAATTAGAAGAAAAAAAATTCAAGAGAAGGCAGAGGGGGAGACGGGAGAGAAGGAAGTGAAAGGGCAAGAGGACAATTTTGATTTTCAAGAGGAATTTGAAGAGTTTTGAGGTAATTTCTTCAACTTTTACTATAATTAAATGGAATATTATGATATTAGAGAGAAATTAGATATATTTGAGAATTTTTTTAGAGAGAGAAGAAGAGAGAGAAGGAAAAACAATGATGAAATTGAAGTTTATTCAAAGTATTTCACATTCTTGTTGATTTTATGGAGTTGGTTTGAAGGAATTGAAGTTTTGATGATAATTATGGAAAATTAGGGTTCTGTGAACAGTATAGATTTCGAAAATTATAGCAATCTGTTGGCTTGTAATATGATTCTGAAATTTTTATATGTTAAAATAGACATCCTAAAGATTTGTTTAAAGTTGGATTCACTGAAAAATGTTGAGTATACAATTTTATATGAATTTTCGAAGTTTACTGTTCACTACTGGAAATTTAATTTTTCTGCAGAAATTAGTTTTGGGTAAGTTATTTGAGTTATCTAGAGATCTTAAAAAATTATGAAATTTGGGATATGAGTTTGTATTTATGTATAGTTTAAAACTGGAGAGTTTTGTGAATTTACGAATTTAGTACAAATTATCATGTATTTTGGAATAGGGAGAGGTCAGTTCTGGAAATAAATTTACAGAATTTGTGTATCTGGAAAAATGAAGGATTTGAGATACCTAATGAGCATATAATGCTATGAAATTTTATATGGTATTAGACATGTATGTGTAGAAGATGTTTATAAAATATTAGACCATTTGGATGAGTCAATTAATTATTAAAAATTGGAGAGCCAGAATTGCTCTGTTTACAAAGTGTGGAAATGGAGTTAATTAGGAGAATTAGTATGTTATTGGTGAGACTGGGATTTTGTGCTATTAAAGAATTTTATTTGGCTTTTTTCTTAGGTGAGACTGCGGTTCCTAATACATACCGAGATTCGATCGCGGAAAAGGTTGCCACACAAGTTGAACCACGAGATTGTGAGTGGGAAAAATACTATTTTTACCAACAATTGAACTATAAATTATAAATTTCTATTTTTTTTATAATTGTTAGCAAAACTTTATTATGTTAGTAAATATATATATATTTTTTATTCTTGTATGAAGCATATTTCATAGTTTATCAAATTTTGTCTATGTAGTTATTAGAAATGATTGTTTAATGTTTTAGAGATTTAAAAGTAAAGAATTGAATTTTTATGTTTTACTAAGCTAGTACTCAATTCATTCAGATAGTCAAATTATAGAGGTCTTTGGGACCCATTCAGGCACACATAGAGGCTTTGGGCCGTGTGATCTGGATGTTTAGCCCTTTGGGGGTAGCTCTACGCATGCGTAGGATCAGTATAGTGATATCTTGGCCTGAGCGATCCTAGCCCCGCCAGGTCATGATCAGTCAGATTAGTTTGGGTACTTGATTAGTGAAACTGTAATGACTTAGAAATTTAAATTATAAAATGAGTTTTATGAGATTTAGAAACTTAATATATTTATCATGTTGAATGTTGAATGCAAGTAGAAATGCTTTAGAAGATTTTTATATTCAAATTTAGATTTTTGAAAGGCATAGAAATTATTGAAAGAATTGCTTCCTCGTTTTTGTATCTTTTCTAAGTAGTTTTCTTATTAATGTTAGTAAAGCATAATTTTTAATTAATTTATTATTATGATATAGTATTTTATTTTATGCAAATTTTTATCTATTTTAATAACTCTATCCCACTCACTGAGGTTATACTCACCCTATTTTTTTCTTTAAAAACCCCTTTTTCCCCAGGAGATTGCAGTGTTCAGTCGGAATGCAAGTAGCTGCTTAAGGTTGGCCATTTGATGATGTTTTGAGAGCCTTCTTTTGATATCTTATTGTATTATTGTAGATGGTTCTCTTGCATATGTACATATTTTGATTTCGTATATGTATCAAAGATTTGTTTTAGTTTGTTTTAGACATTTTTGTTTACTCAATCATGCTTGAGTTTTTAAACTTATATTAAAATTTTAGTTGTAAACTTTTTGAATAGAAATTAATCTTATTTGAGGCCGGATGCCATATTTTCTTCTAAAGACTGTTTAAAAGATACAATTATTTTAACCGATGGACTTAAGGTCCCGAAAAGGAAGTTAGTGGTTATATAAATATTTTGGAAGTGTTGAATTGTGTGTACTTGGCAGGGGGATTAGTCTAAAATACAGGGGAGGCTCTGCCAAATTTTTCGTAAATTAGCATATTTAAAAAGTTAAATTTTTTGTAGTACAGTTTTAGGCACGATTTGCCCATGTTAGCTAGGGGCGGGTCGTGTCAACTTGGTATCAGAGCATGGTTTTTTAAGATTTTTGTTAACTCTCTCATGTTTGCATATATATGGTTTTATAATGATAAAAGAAGCGTTATATTTTGTAGGCATCATCATGAGCCAACATACAGGCAGACCTCGCACTAGAGGTAGGGGCGGACTGAACCAAACTGTAAATTCTCCACCACCACCACCACCTGAAGGTGAAGGGGAAAATGAACATAGTCATGGAGAGGAAAGACAGTCAAATGCGAGAGGAAATGAGAATAGGAACTACCGTGATCCTCCTATTATTATACACTCAGTAGATGCACTAGCCCAGCTTGTTGCTACTGTTACTCAAAATCAAGGGCGTGTTAGGGAATAGAACACTATTGAGCGGGTTAGGATGTTAGGTGGTCAAAACTTTGATGGTAATGTTGATCCTCCTAGTGCAGAGGCTTGGTTAAGCAAGTTAGAGCGTATCTTTGGAGTTATGGGGTGTATTGATGAGCAGAAGTTGCTTTTTGCTACATTTTTATTGGAGGGTGGAGCATACCACTGGTGTGAGTCAGTTCAGCGTCGTCATCCATCACAGGAAGTTATTACTTGGGCTTTGTTCAAAAAGAAGTTCTTTGATCACTACTTTCCTGCTGTGTACAAAGATATCAAGCGTAGTGAGTTCTTGAGACTGGTTCAAGGGTCCAGATCAGTGGAGGAGTATGAGAAGAAATTTTTAGAGCTCTCCAGATTTGCTCCTTCTATTGTGGCTGATGAGGAGGAAAGGTGTAAAAAGTTTGAAGAAGGATTACGTAGAGAAATCAGAGTTGTACTTGCTGCCAACAATTATGGTGACTTTGGTAAGTTAGTCCAAGCTGCTATGAAAGTTGAGAGAAATTTAGGGGATGCTAACCGAGCTGATTCAAGTCATAAACGTCAGCAGAGTTGGCCAGTTGATAGTAGTAGGTACCGATCAAGTAAGAAAGGGGCCAGTTATTTAGCTTATTCTGATAGTTATAAGAGTACTCAGAGACAGGGTCCACCAGAGGGGCAAAAACAAAGTTCTAGACAGGGAGCTATACAACAATCTGCGGGAAGTAATTCTAGAGATCAGCGGATTAGTAGAAAGGGGAGCAGACAACATGATGATCAATCCAAAATGACTCCATTCCTATTATGTGAGACTTGTGGCAAGCTTCATGAGGGAGAGTGTCGGTTTGGTAGACCTGGTTGTTATCATTGTGGTCAGAAAGGACATATCAAGAAATTTTGTCCTACTTTAACTCAAGATAGTAGTTTTGTTCAGAAAGATAGAGGACCAGGAAGGCTTCAAATTGGGATATCTACTTCTTCAGCTAGAAACTAGACGAACACCTCAAGAAATAGTAATAATCAACAGGGTAGTCAGCCAGTTTGACAGGCACGAGTTTTTGCCATGACTCAGCAACAGGCACAGGCTACACCAGAGGTGGTTACTGGTACGTTGACTATCTTTGGTCGTGAGGCCCACATTTTGATTGATCCTGGATCCACCCATTCCTTTGTTTCATGTATGTTTGCTATGTATGCTGATAGAGATTTGAAACCGTTGAAGTGTACTTTAGTAGTAGCCACACCTATTGGGGATTCCATCTTGGTAGGAAATGTTCTTAAGGAATGCGTTGTGAAGGTAGGGAATCATGATCTATTAGCAAACTTAATTCCTTTAGATATCCGAGACTTTGATGTGATATTGGGAATGGATTGGCTTGCAACTCACCATGCATCTGTAGATTGCTTCAAGAAGGAGGTGGTGTTTAGAAAACCTGAAACACCTGAATTTCTTTTCTATGGAGATCGACGAATCCTCTCTACTTGCATAATATCTGCCCTTGAAGCTAAACGATTATTTGAAAAGGGATGTTCAGCCTACCTAGCTCATGTGATTGACACTTCAATGGGTGAAGCAAAGATAGAAGATATTCCTATTGTACAAGATTTCTCAGATGTGTTCCCAGAAGATTTACTCGGCTTACCACCAGATAGGGAGGTTAAATTCACAATCGACCTAGCTCCAGGCACAACTCCTATTTCCATGGCACCATACAGAATGGCTCCAGCAGAGTTAAAAGAGTTAAAAGTTCAATTACAAGAGCTGGTTGATAAGGGGTTTATTAGACCTAGTGTTTTACCATGGGGAGCACTGGTCTTGTTTGTTAAAAAGAAGGATGGAACGATGCGGTTATGCATAGACTACCGACAGTTGAACAAGGTGACAATCCGCAACAAGTATCCTCTTCCTCGTATTGATGATTTGTTTGATCAGTTGCAAGGTGCAAGGATTTTCTCTAAGATAGATTTGCGCTCGGGTTACCATCAACTCAAGATTAGAGAGGCCGATGTACCTAAGACTGCTTTCAGAACTCGTTATGGGCACCATGAATTTCTTGTAATGCCATTTGGGTTGACTAATGCTCCAGTAGCTTTTATAGACCTCATGAATCGAGTATTTCATTCTTATTTGGATCGCTTTGTTATCGTGTTTATTGATGACATATTGGTGTATTCGCGAACAAGGAGGAGCATGCAGAACATTTGAAGATAGTTTTGCAGACCTTGAGGGAGAAACAACTTTATGCCAAATTCAGCAAATGCCAGTTTTGGCTGGACAAAGTTGTGTTTTTAGGACATGTGATATCAGTTGAAGGGGTGTATGTAGATCCTCAGAAGATAGAAGCTATTATTAAATGGGAGAAACCCACTAATGTAACAGAAGTCAGAAGTTTTCTTGGCTTGGCAGGTTATTATAGGAGATTTATTGAGAATTTTTCCAGAATTGTTGTTCCATTAACACGGTTGACTCGTAAAGAGGTGAAGTTTGAGTGGACTGATGCTTGTGAGCAGTGTTTTCAAGAGCTCAAAATACGATTAACTTCTGCACCCATACTTACTCTTCCATCCGGTAACGAGGGGTTCGTGATTTATAGTGATGCCTCTAGACAGGGGTTAGGTTGTGTTTTGATGTAATACGGGAAGGTGATAGCTTATGCTTCAAGACAACTAAAGAAGCATGAACAAAATTATCCTACTTTAATTAATATAGTAGCAGATGCACTCAGCCGAAAGTCCTCAAGCTCTATAACCTATTTGAAGGTGACATATATACCTTTATTGATTGAATTGAGGTCTTTGAGAATTGAGCTAACAATAAATGACTCAAGTGTGCTACTAGCCAATTTCCATGTTAGACCTACTTTAATTAATAAAGTTAGAGATGCACAAGTACAAGATCCTCAGTTAATGAAACTAATAGAAGAAGTGAAGAAAGGTTTACAATCAGACTTTGTGGTTAGAGATGATGGAGCATTAGTTATGGGAAATAGACTTTGTGTGCCCAACATTAAAGAATTAAATAAAGAAATTATGGAAGAAGCTCACTTTCCAACCTATGTAATGCATCCAGGAAGTACTAAGATGTATCGTAATTTGAGAGAACATTATTGGTGGCAAGGTATGAAGCGAGAAATTGCAGAATTTGTATCTCGGTGTTTAGTTTGCTAACAAATCAAAGCTGAGCACCAGAAACCTACAGGACTCTCTCAACCACTTCCTATCCCTGAATGGAAATGGGAACACATTATCATGGATTTTGTGGTAGGACTTCCACGTACTATGGCTGGTCATGATGGTATTTGGGTAGTGGTAGATCGTCTTACAAAATCTGCACAATTTTTACCTGTCAAAGCTACTTATTCATTGAATAGACTAGCTAGTATTTATGTAGCAAAGATAGTCCGTCTTCATGGTGCACCTGTTTCAATAATATCAGATAGAGATCCACGTTTTACTTCCAGATTTTGGCCTAGCTTGCAAAAAGCTTTAGGCACAAAATTGAATTTCAGCACAGCTTTTTATCCACAAACAGATGGTCAATCTGAGCGTATTATTCAAACTCTTGAAGACATGCTTCGAGCTTGTGTATTAGAGTTTAAAGGCAATTAGGATGTTTATTTGCCTTTAATGGAATTTGCTTATAATAATAGTTATCAATCCAGTATTGAAATGACACCTTATGAGGCTCTATATGGGAGGAAATGTAGAACACCAATATGTTGGGATGAAGTGGGTGAGAGGAGACTATTGGGACCAGAACTGGTACAGGATACAAATGAAAAGATAGTTATTATTAGAAACAAGATGAAGGCAGCACAAGATCGACAGAAGAGTTATGCTGATAAGCGTAGAAGAGATCTGGAATTTTAGGTGGGAGATAAAGTGTTCTTAAAGATATCTCCTTGGAAAGGTGTGCTTCGTTTTGGTAAACGTGGAAAACTAAGTCCGCATTACATTGGGCCTTACGAGATTATAGAGCGTGTGGGCGCAGTTGCTTATCGTTTAGCTTTACCTCCAGAGTTGTCGAAGATACATAATGTGTTTCATGTCTCTATGCTCCGCAAGTACGTGTATGATCCAAGCCATATCCTTCAACAGCAGCCAATTCAATTAAAAGAAGATTTGACTTTTGAAGAAGAACCATTAAAGATCATAGAACAGAAACATCAAGTACTTCGTGCCAAGACTATTCCATTGGTTAAGGTATGGTGGCGAAATCACACGAAAGAAAAAGTTATGTGGGAGCGAGAGGACGTTATGCGGGCTCAATACCCACATCTCTTTCTTTCAGGTTAGCAATTTCGAGGACGAAATTTTTTTTGGGGGGTAGTATTGTAAAGGCCTAGCCCATTGTTATTTTAGCCCAGCCCATCTATTCATTTATATGCCATGTATTTCTATTAGGATTAATTAAGACATAATTAGAAGAAAAAAAAATTCAAGAGAAGGCAGAGGGGGAGACGGGAGAGAAGGAAGTGAAAGGGCAAGAAGACAATTTTGATTTTCAAGAGGAATTTGAAGAGTTTTGAGGTAATTTCTTTAATTTTTACTATAATTAAATGGAATATTATGATATTAGAGAGAAATTAGAGACATTTGAGAAATTTTTTAGAGAGAGAAAGAAGAGAGAGAAGGAAGAACAATGATGAAATTGGAAGTATTAAACAAAGTATTTTACATTCTTGTTGATTTTATCGAGTTGGTTTGAAGGAATTGAAGTTTTGATGATAACTATAGAAAATTAGGGTTCTGTGAACAGTATAGATTTCGAAAATTTTAGCAATCTGTTGGCTTGTAATATGATTCTGAAATTTTTATATGTTAAAATAGACATCCTAAAGATTTGTTTAAAGTTAGATTCACTGAAAAATGTTGAGTATACAATTTTATATGAATTTTCGAAGTTTGCTGTTCACTACTGGAAATTTAATTTTTCTGCAGAAATCAGTTTTGGGTAAGTTATTTGAGTTATCTAGAGGTCTTCAAAAATTATGAAATTTGGGATATGAGTTTTTATATATGTGTAATTTAAAACTAGAGAGTTTTGTGAATTTACAAATTTAGTACAAATTATCATGTATTTTGGAATAGGGAGAGGTCAGTTCTGGAAATGAATTTACAGAATTTGTGTATCTGGAAAAATGAAGGATTTGAGATATCTAATGAGCATATAATGCTATGAAATTTTATATGGCATTAGACATATATGTGTAGAAGATTTTTATAAAATATTAGACCATTTGGATGAGTCAATTAATTATTAAAAATCGGAGAACTAGAATTGCTCTGTTTACAAAGTGTGGAAATAGAGTTAATTAGGAGAATTAGTATGTTATTGGTGAGACTGGGGTTTTGTGCTATTAAAGAATTTTTTATTTGGCTTTTCCCTTAGGTGAGACTGCGGTTCCTAATACATACCGGGATTCGATCGTGGAAAAGGTTGCCACACAAGTTGATCCACGAGATTGTGAGTGGGAAAAATACTATTTTTACCAACAATTGAACTATAAATTATAAATTTCTATTTTTTTTATAATTGTTAGCAAAACTTTATTATGTTAGTAAATAGATATTTTTTTTATTCTTGTATGAAGCATATTTCATAGTTTATCAAATTTTGTCTATGTAGTTATTAGAAATGATTGTTTAATGTTTTAGAGATTTAAAAGTAAAGAATTGAATTTTTATGTTTTACTAAGCTAGTACCCAATTCATTCAGATAGTAAAATTATAGAGGTCTTTGAGACCCATTCAGGCACACATAGAGGCTTTGAGCCGTGTGATCTGGATGTTTAGCCATTTGGGTGCAACTCTGCGCATGCGTAGGATCAATTTAGTGATATCTTGGCCTGAGCGATCCTAGCCCCGCCAGGTCATGATTAGTCAGATTAGTTTGGGTACTTGATTAGTGAAACTGTAATGACTTAGAAATTTAAATTATAAAATGAGTTTTATGAGATTTAGAAACTTAATATATTTATCATGTTGAATGTTGAATGCAAGTAGAAATGCTTTAGAAGATTTTTATATTCAAATTTAGATTTTTGTGAAAAGCATAGAAATTATTGAAAGAATTGCTTCCTCGTTTTTGTATCTTTTCTAAGTAGTTTTCTTATTAATGTTAGTAAAGCATAATTTTTAATTAATTTATTATTGTGATATAGTATTTTATTTTATGCAATTTTTTATCTATTTTAATGACTCTATCCCACTCACTGAGGTTATACTCACCCTATTTTCTTTTCTTTAAAAACCCCTTTTTCCCCAGGAGATTGCAGTGTTCAGTCGGAATGCCAGTAGCTGCTTGAGGTTGGCTATTTGATGATGTTTTGAAAGCCTTCTTTTGATATCTTATTGTATTATTGTAGATGGTTTTCTTGCATATGTACATATTTTGATTTCGTATATGTATCAAAGAATTGTTTTAATTTGTTTTAGATATTTTTGTTTACTCAATCATGCTTGAGTTTTTAAACTTATATTAAAATTTTAGTTGTAAACTTTTTGAATCGAAATTAATCATATGTGAGGCTGGATGCCATATTTTCTTCTAAAGACTGTTTAAAAGATACAATTATTTTGACCGATGGACTTAAGGTCCTGAAAAGGAAGTTAGTGGTTATATAAATATTTTGGAAGTGTTGAATTGTGTGTACTTGGCAGGGGGATTAGTCTAAAATACAGGGGAGGCTCTGCCAAATTTTTCTTAAATTAGCATATTTAAAAAGTTAAATTTTTTGTAGTACAGTTTTAGGCACGATTCGCTCGTGTTAGCTAGGGGCGGGTCGTGTCATTATTTGTATCCAGAGAGTTTTTCTCTTCCTCTATCTCGCATAATAATAAGATGCTCTGATAACGGCCAAACAAGGAAAGAAGTAATTGACAGTAATAGCAATACAAAGAGAGACAATTTCCCGTTACCTGATGGCTTTTGTACCTCGATAACTGATGGTGTTTGTACTTTGATGAATGCTAATGCATTATAATAGGACCTCACTTTCATACTATTCCTCAAAGAAAAAAGCTCCATTGTTAAAGTGTAATTGCCAATCGCGAGGCTCCTTTGGTATCAGAATAATGCAGCTTTGTAGGAACTTCAAGCATGCACTATTGCAGTTCTCCACATCTAGATTTGGCAAATTGGGGGCTAGTTTCTCTAATTCAAAGTAAGTAACATTTTCAAGCACTAAAACATTGTGAAGTTTTACATCTTGGCACGATAAAGGAGCAACTTCTGCACATGAGAAAACATACCTCGTAACGTTTACCTGCTTAAAATACGTTGAATCTCCAGTACTTTCTCCACGACAATTGCAGTAATTACCATCAGAGCAGAACCCGTAATTACCACAGTAAGTGGGGTCAAAACAGTTCTCATATTGTTTATTGAGGTGTCCATTAGATTCCATTAGATTCCAACTTCATGTACTAAAACTCAAATTGCTGAGCCTGGCCATTTGCACTATGGTAATGGTAAGTCACTTGTCTTTTAGGCTTGGGGTCATAATCAAACACAACGCGACTAATTCTTCTATAAATTATTCGTTGATTCTCCTGCGATGTACTCTGTTTAAAGAAAACATGAAGGCTTTTAGAATGTACTTCGAGGTAGAACTTGCCTCTAGAGAGATTGGAAGCTGAAACGGTACAAGTCATTTTTTTGCCAAAATGCAATGGTTGTCCTGGGAGCCATGTGTCAGTTGGGTGATCAAAGGACTACCAAATCGATTTCTTTTTACCATGATCAACAAGTTTCAAGTTACCAATCTTAGCCAAAGGCAATGTAACGTTGCTTCCAGAGGTATTGGTTGACCAAACGTGAGGCTTGTCAACATCTCTCAAGGTCAAATCTCCTTTTGCAGCAAGTTCAAAAGTGGCATTCTCTTTCACCGGGAGTCTCCATTGGTGACCAGATAATGACTGGTGGTAGATAATAGTCTCTAGTGGATGAATTAGGGATTCTTAATATTTTGAGTATCACAAGATAGAAGGCCTCGAAAGTTGATGAATTACTTCTTAAGAACCCAAAAGTGAAACTCTCATACCTATTTTTATCAAGTGTAAGAAGGATGGGTCTGACTTCAATACCATCCATGAACATAACACTTTCTCTTCAGTATTTTGGTTGTTTTGCCATGAAGGCTTGAGATTTGTTGATATTTGGTTTTGTAAATTCTGTGGCTCAACTCGTGAAGTACAGTCAAACGTTATGGTGCAGGTGCAGAGCTAGGGCTTTGGCGGAGTGCCAGATGCCCGCCAGATGCGGTTTCAGACATGCAAAGATAGAACCTTAGTATCATCACGTAATAAGTGTTATGCTAGAGCATAACATTGGCGCTGGAGCGCAGGGGCGTCGATCTTGGGTTTGCGAATGCATCTGGGTAGAGAGTTTGCGTCGAAGCGTAGTTACTATAGCACAGGAGCATGAGTTGGTTTCCTGGTAGAATCAAGATTACTTGTCACACAAGTAATTGGCCTATAAACCTTGGGCTATAAATAAGAGACGTGTTTTTCAGTATGATATAGGTTTGCGAAGTCAGAGAGAAGAGATATAGGAAGAGAGTTATGGTTTAGAGAGATTAGGGAGTTTCTTAGAGAAAAAGAAACTAAATTTCTTTTAGTGGTCCCTGTAAACACTCTTGTATTTCTTATTTTTTTACCATAGTGGATTGATTATCACTAGCAACTGGACGTAGGATCACGTTTTGTGGTCTGAACCAGTATAAATTCTTGTGTCCTTATCCTTTTACTTTGATTTAGTTTGCTTTGGTATGTGTTAAAACTCTTAGTTCGCATTAAGCTTCTTGACAATGTGCGCGCCGCTCTTCTTCACAACAAATTGTTATCAGAGTCTGGTGAGAGCTGTTTTGTTTTGGGATCTTTGGTGGCCAAAGTTCATAGCACAATAGGTGTTCGATGAAAGTCCTGACTTGTAGCTGCATAGTACAAGAGGTTTTCGAAGAAATTCTTGTGATGGTTGCATCAACTAGAAAGTACAGATTGAGAAGTTTCATAGTAGCAACGATTTTGCTATTCGGAGGATGAAGATGTTGGCTTTGTTAGGCAACCCAGGATTGGATGAAGCACTAGGAGGTGAAAGCAAGATGTCGGATAGCTATAGCGTTGAAAAGAGAAGAGATATCATGAAAAAAGCTTACAACACGTTAATTCTCTGCCTAAAGGACAAGGTGTTGAGACAAGCTCAAAGATGAAAACTGTGACTAAGGTATGGTTAAAGCTTGAAAGCTTTTACACGACAAAAAATCTGTCGAGTAGGTTGTATTTAAAAGCAAAATTATTTACTTTCAAAATGGCTAAGGATAAGAACTTGCAAGACCACATTGATGAATTTAACAAGCTATGCTTGGATCTAGAAAATATACAAATAGAATATGATGATGAGGATAAAGCTTTGGTATTGTTACATTCTTTTATGAAATCATATGAGACATTTATAGATATTTTGAATCATGGTAGGGAGACATTGTCACTTGATAATGTGATTAGTGCATTAAATTCGAAAAATCTCCAAAGGAAGAATGAGTTGGGTGAACACTCAGGTAAAAGGCTGCATGTGAGAGGTAGAAGTGAAAAACGTGACTACAAGGACAAGTCGCACTCAAGGTTAGAAGGCTTTGTCCTAAGAGAAAGAAGAACAAGAAAGGAAAAGAACTAGAAAAGGGTGATGCTACAATTGTAGAAGATGGATATGAGATTTCAGACGTGCTAGTTGTAACCATGAAAAACTCGAAGAAGCAATGGGGTCTTGGATTTCAGTTGTTCGTTTCATATGGCATCAAATAGAAGCTAGTTTGAATCTTATAAGAAGATTGACGGTGGAAAAGTTTTGTTGGACGACAACAAAGCTTGTAGCATGGTGGGCATAGGAACAGTTCAGATAAAGACTCATGATGGCATGAGAAGAGTTTTGACAATTGTGAGGCACATTCTAGAGCTGAAGCGGGACTTGATGTCACTCGGTACACTAGATTCTGTTGACCCAGGTATGGCAACCCAAGAGGGGGGTGAATTGGGTTTTTATTTATCAAAACGGATTTGTAAAACTTTTCTTGAAAGATTAAAATTATATAACTCTTTCTTTGAGAATAAAGGTGAAGAAGATGAAAATAGAATGCAATCAAGAGAATAACAATAAAGAACAATCACAAGTGTAAGTTAATGTAAAGAGGATAGGGATAGAGAGAGTGCAAACTCAATTTACGTGGTTCGGCAAAGCTTGCCTACGTCCACGGGCTCCTAGCTCCACGAGCTAAGCTTTCCACTAAGTTGTAAAAATCTTTATAACTTGCTTGATGAGCAACCCACCAAGACTTTTTCTTCCAACTCTTGATAACACCACACTAAGAGTTCTTCTTGATGAACAACCTCACCAAGGCAACTTCCTTCAACCCTTGATAACACCACACCAAGAGTTCTTCTTGATGAACAACCTCTCCAAGGCAACTTCCTTCAACTCTTGATAACACCACACCAAGAGTTCTTCTTGATGAACAACCTCACCAAGACAACTTTCTTCAACTCTTGATAACACCACACCAAGAGTTCTTCTTAATGAACAAACTCACCAAGGAAAGAGTTCTCACTCTCACCACAATACAAGAACAAAGAAAATTTTTACAACAAAAGTATAACTCTCTTCAAAGAGTAGATAAAGAATATAAAAGGTCTCTAAACTTGATATTTCTCTTATTTATGGCTTAATGGATTCTTCTCTTCTTCTTGTCTCGCTGAATGCAAGGGAGAAGGGCTCATTTTATAGGCAAATGTGATAAACTTAATCAAATGAAGACACAAACTCCAAATTTTCTGCCTACCATAAAAACCGTAATCTTGTCTGCCATTTTTGTCTATGTTTCGTTCAAAAATTGAAAATCTTCAAAACATAAAGGATCTGGACAATTGAATAGCTTTCCAACGCATCAAGAATCATGTAATTTGGATATCTCCAGCTCAAGATATGGCCAAAACACCATTCGGTGCTCATGTGACCTGATTTTTTTTTCATGTGTCAGTCCACCGATTTTCATGTATATTATGTTGGCCTTCTGTTTGAAATTTGAATTTTTTCAAAGAATATGAAATCTTCTCCATTGAATCATCTTTCCAATGCCATAAGAATCAAGCCATTTGGATATCTCTAACTCAAGATATGGACAAAACATCATTCAGTGCTCAAATGAGTTGATTTTTCTTCTCTGTGTCAGTCCACCGAATTTCATGTCAATTATGTTATCCTTCCGTTTGAAATTTGAATTTTTTAAAAACATATGAAATGTGCTTCATTAAGTTCTCTTTCCAATGCCACAAGAATCAAGTCATTTTGATTTTTCTAGCTCAAGATATGCCCAAAAGAGTATTCGGTGCTCATGTCAGCTACTTCCATTTGTCATTCAACTTGCATGATAATTTGGACAACCTTACACTTGAAATTTGAATTTCTTTAAAACATATGAAATGTTATAAATTGAGTAAGCTTTTCAAAGGCTCAAGAATCACATTATTTGGATATCTATAGAGATATATATGACCAATTGATTTAACATTACTCATGTGTCATATTCCTTGAGTCAAACCTTGTTCTTAAACTTTGATGCCTTTAACATGTAGTCTTCTCCTTAGCTTCAACACTTCATTTTAATAAGCCTTTTCTTGATGTTACAATTATTTCAATGATATACTCTTACACATAAATAAACATGTTAGTAAATCACAATGAATCAATGTGTATTGTTATCATCAAAATTATCATGTAGCCTTAGGGCTAACAAATTCCAATGGCTGCAGTTATAAAAGGGAGAATGGCAACTTGAAAGTTACAAAAGGATCCTTGGTTGTAATGAAAGGTGTGAGCAAAAACAGTTTGTATATTCTCCAAAGTAGCACTATAATTAGAGAAGCAGTCTCGGTATCAGACATGGATGATATAGCTTACTTGTGGTATAATAGGCTTGGCCATGTGAGTGAAAAGGGGCTTAAAGAGCTAAAGAAGTAAGGATTGTTGTGCAGAGAAAAGTTGGAAAAATTGGAGTTTTGTGAGCATTGCGTACTTAAGTCTACACAGGTAAAATCTTGAAGACTAAAGACGAGGCACTCCAAAATTAAACATTGGAAAAAGATGGTTGAAGTCCAAACGGGTAGAAAAGTTCGAAAGCTTAGAATTAATAACGGTTTGGAGTTCTTCAATGAAGAGTTCAACCGCTTTTGCAACAATTAAGGAGTAGTGAGGCCCAAGACACCACAACAAAATAGCCTGGCTCAAAGGACGAATAGAACGCTTCTTGAGAGGGCTAGATATATGTTGTTGAGCATTGGAATGCCCAAGAGGTTTTGGGGAGAAGCAGTCAACACGGCAACACATTTAATCAATAGATGGTGATAGATGTCTATTTATGTATCATTTTCATATCAATTCATCTATGTTTCTTTGCTATAATCCTTGGTATTTTTATGTTTTTGTGTGGTTTGATGTTTGTAGGAGTTTTGGAGCAACTTGCACAAAAATGGAGTAAAACCCTTCATTTTCACCTCTGCTAGTCAAC
This sequence comes from Boswellia sacra, assembly GCA_013180625.2. Lineage (NCBI taxonomy): Eukaryota > Viridiplantae > Streptophyta > Magnoliopsida > Sapindales > Burseraceae > Boswellia > Boswellia sacra. Next base: position 18,908 of record SNVD02005844.1, read on the forward strand.
CATCTTCTCGGATTTAATTCTATTGATATACAATGAACCCGATGACATATTATATACCGTTGGAAAGCTCTCGAAGTCTATTTTCTGGAGAAATTTACGGTTTATAAATCCATTCAGTGTACCAAAAGTTGTAATCAAAACAGTGTGAGAAGTATAGAAATGTAATTCCACAAATCCATGTAGCATGTATAATACGGGACACTGTAGCAGGTTACTGTAGCAGAGTATTTAAACACATTTTAGGGTTTTATTTTCATAACTTGAAGAGGGAAAAACGTGGGAGGAGGCTGCATTTCTGGATTTCTCTCATCCCTTGGAGTTTTTGAAGGAGAAAGAAGGCTTGGAAAGAGGAAGAACTACAATCCTAAGGAGATTCATTTACAAAGGAGATTTTCAAAGGATTTGCTAAGTTTTTCTTTTCCTTTTCAATTTTGGAATTTCTCTGTATTGTATTTATGTTGTTCTTAAACATGTGTAACTGAATCTAAATTGGTTGAGGGTGATTTCAAAGCCCCTGATATGGTTTTTTGTAAGTGATTGTGCAAGAAGTTGTTATCCAATTCTCTAATTGAATTTGCTTGTATTTTCCTATATCTAATGCTTATGATTGCTTGCTAGATTGTGTTTCGAATGGCCAACTGAATATAATCTGGTTGTTGTCTATTGCTAGACTAGAAATCTTGATCCGTAATTGTCTTGAATTTCTAATCTTTAGTAGCAAAATTGTGATCAGAGATTGCAATTGGAGAACACAACCTAAGTTAAATAATCCGAGCTTGTGTGTTTATTGCTTAGATCAACCTATCTTTCTTATCATAATGCATCCATTGAATTAAATTTAGAGAGCTTGTTCTAGGTTTTTTAATGGATAGAGATTAAATAAAGAGCCTGTTTTATTTAACAACAAAGTAAGGAAAGATGGGGATAACAGAGCTTGTTGTTATCTACGGTTGATAATTTCAATGGTGTAATTGGATGATAATTCTATGATTAATTAGCAAACCCATATCTTGTGGCAGAGAAGGATCCCTTAACCAGGTTTCTTTCATTGATTTTTCACTCAAATTAACTTTCTGTTTTGTTATTCTTCATTTGCATTCTTGGTTCATTTAGTTAATCATTCAACAAAACCTCCCTTATTTAGTTCACTGTTGCTGGAAAATAACAAATTCAATTAGAATCAATCCTCGTGGGAACGATATCTTACTCATCACTTTAGTACTTGTGCGACTAGTATACTTGCTAGTTTCGAACGCATCAAGTTTTTGGCGCCGTTGCCGGGGATTGATTATCTAATCGATTTGTTATTTTGTTTTCATTGTTGATTCATATTTTTGTTTGTTTGATTGTTTGATTGTTTGTGTTTAGACGACATGGCAGTAAACTTCCATCAATTCAGTGGCGGATTTGAGCCACAACTACCATGGAAAGTAAATGAGGTAAGCACTCCGAACATTGAACAACAACTTTTTGAGTTAACTTCTCTTGTGGAAAACATGGCTGTAGGACATATGCAGAAATCTTATGCATGTGAGGTATGTTCTATCATGGAGCATCCAATCGACATGTATCCAACTTTACAAGGAGATATGGAACAAGCCAATGCCATGGATGGATTTCCAGGACAAACAAGGCAATGGTATGATCCTTTCTCTAACACTTACAATGCTGGACGGGAAGGTCACCCTAGTTTCAGTTACTGGAATCATCAACCAATCGTCCCAAATGCCATACCAAATCAGCCACAAGGTTTTAATCAACTTAGAGTGTAGCAACCATTTCAAATGCAACCACCACCAATGCCACAACCAGCACCACAAACAGCTTTAGAAAACTCAGGTATGTCACTCCAGGATATTGTTAATGCACTTGCCACTAACACAATGCAATTCCAGCAGGAAACTGGGGCAAATATCCAAAACCTGGCAAATCAAATGGGACAATTGGCCACTAGCATGAGCAAATTCGAGGGCCAAGGCTCAGAAGAATTATCTTATCAAACGGTGATCCATCCAAGAGAGAATTCTTGTGCGATAACTTTACAAAATGGAGAGCAATTAGATGTCCTGCCAAAGAAATCACAAACTAATGAAAGAGATGACACCACTTCCACCATGAACAAAACACTGACTTCTCAGGTAAATCCTATAACTCCCATTCCTTCATATGTGTCTCCTCCACTTTTTCCTAGCAGATTGACAAAATTGAAGAAGGAGGAACAAGAACAAGAAATCCTGGAAACTTCTCGTAAAATCGAGATAAATATACCACTTGTGGATGCTACCGAGCAAGTAACTTGTTATACAAAATGTCTCAAGGAGTTACGCACCAGCAAGAGAAAGTTAAAAGGTAATGAGAAAGTAAGTGTGGGGGAAAATGTTTTAGCTGTACTACAAAGAAAAATTCCTCCAAAATGCAATAATCCAGGTACGATCACCATTCCATGCACCATTGGTAAAACCAAGTTTGAAAGAGCTATGTTAGATTTAGAAGCATCTATTAATGTTATGCCATATTCTATTTATGCTTCTTTAAATCTTGGACCTTTTGCGAAAACTGGTATTACCATTCAAGTTGCTGATCATTTTAATGCATATCCCAAAAGAGTTGTGGAAGATGTGCTTGTGCAGGTGAATCAATTGGTTTTCCCAGAAAACTTCTATGTCCTTGAAATAGAGGATGAGACATCTCCTAATCCAACTTCGATTCTTTTAGGGAGACCATTCTCGAAAACTGTTAGAACCAAGATTGATGTTCATGATGACACTCTTATCATAGAGTTTGATGGCAAGGTGATATGTTTCAATATTTTTGAGGCAATGAGGTACTCTAGTGACTTACATTTTGTTTTTGCAGTTGACGTTGTTGACTCTTTGCCACAACAATATTTTGAGTTAACTCGCAAGAATGGATTGGATGTAACTATTATTGAGCATATAGGGATAGAAAATTCCAATGAGTCAGGAATTTTGATACAAGTGTCCAAAGAAATGGAGGAAACTGTGGCAAGCTTAGATGAGACCATAGCAATAACCACAAATAGGTATGATGTTTCGTACATTCAATTTACTTTATCTAATGAGAAACATCTTCCTTCTGTGACGAAGGCCAATACCTTGGAGCTTAAGTCACTTCCAGATCATTTGAATCATGGATTATTGGGTGAGAATGATACTTTGCCAGTTACAATGGAAATGGGCCTTGCACGAATACAAGAAGAGAAACTCGTCCGAATACTTATAGATCACAAAATAGCTATTGGGTGGACGATTGCTAACATCCAAGGCCCAGCCATATGCATGCATCAATTCTTATTGGAAGAAGGATCCAAGCCCACTAAAGAAGCACAGTGGAGATTAGACCCTCCCATGATGGAACCAACGTCGGGCTGAGGACGTTAAACCAAGCGCTTATTGGGAGGCAACCCAATGTTTTTGCAAAATAAATTAAAAAGAAAAGAAAAGAAAAATAAAATAAGGTAATAATGATCGATTTTTGTGTCTCGAGGAGATTCCTTTGTAGGCCATCAAATTGATCAGGTTTTATCTCTCTTTGCCATCTGTCTTATTTGTTTTTATATTTTTTACTTGTTTTTTACTTTTGTTTACTATTGTGTTGTTATCTCGTTTATGTGTCCTTAGTTTCGTTTTTGCTCTTTTCTTTTCCTTTCTTTTGTTTAATTTGATTACTCTGTGCTTTGAGCTCATTTGTGCAGCAGCTTGTGGAAACATTCAAACGGGAGTTGAAGCCATTGTTCGAAGGTTTGAAACATGCATATCTGGGAGAAGAACAAACTCAATCGCATTATCGGTAATATCTCTCCATTTCTTCTCTTCAATGGATGCCGATATCTTCCTGTTGAACCTTCGTAAATATTTACCTTCACTTCCTCAAAATGTTGTGTTCAAAATTTATAAAGTACGGATGACTAGATTTTGGGCGTTGATGCTTCTAAATGTGCCTGCGGATATCCGATGGCTTATCGAAGCCAAGGTGAGATTGTCCGGTGAGCCTGACATTAATCTCGCAAAATTCATGCCTGGTCTAGGAAAGAGCTACTATGCCAAGAGGCGAAGAGCGAAAAGGTTACAAGTATGTTATAAATATGCTAGATGGAATTGTAACCAGACTTGTCGTTCATTAGGTTTTGCGTCCAGGAATAGAGAAGATAAACTTTCATTTATTAAGAATGGTTGAGTAATGAGTCGCTGGATGATGTTTTGTTAACTCTCGAGTCACATTCTTGTGGACTTGTTCAGCGTGAATTGCTTAATCTATGGACACAATTTCGTGATGAATTGCAGTGTTATAGTCTAGGGAATCTGACTAAAAATTACCCTGTTTGCCAGTTTATAAGAAAACTGGATGGGAAGCAAATCCCCGACTCATAGAAGGCGTTTCAGCGGTTACTGGACGTAAAACCAGAGGAAGATGTGAGCCACAATCACAACTACTTGTATATTTGAATGTGTGTTGTTGTTGTCGAATTTTTTTTCTTTCTTGTTTCGTTTGATCTGATTATCATTGTTGTTTTTGTGTTGTTGTTGTTTGTTGATTTTGTTTGTTTGAATTTCAAGTTTTCTTTTTGACAAAACATATGACTACCCTATGGCATAAGTACACGTGGGAGAC
>SNVD02005845.1:0-23564 GCA_013180625.2 Boswellia sacra
TTCTTGGGAAGAATCATTTACTTCCTCAAGCTTTTCTTGTTGAAGTTTTAATTCATCTAGGCTCTTTTCATCAAGCCTTGATTCCTTGATTTGCCTTTCTACCTCAACAATATCATCATCTAAATTCGTTGAAGAAATAACATTAGTTTCATCAAATTCAACATGCATAGATTCTTCAATAGTAAGAGTCTTGCTGTTATTAAATACCCTCTGATACTGCTTTACTATGGTTGGAGTAGCCAACAAAAATTCCAACATCGTCTTTTGCATCAAATTTTCCAAGGTTATCCTTAGTGTTTAAAATAAAACATTTACATCCAAAAACTTTAAAAATCCAATGTTGGGTTTTCTTCCTTTCCAAAGTTCATAAGGAGTTTTCTTTATTAAAGCTCTAATATGGACTCTATTGATTATAAAGCATGCGGTATAAACGGCTTCGGCCCAAAAATATTTTGGCAAATTATTTTCAAGTAACATGGTCCTAGCCATTTCTTGGATAGTCCTATTTTTCCTTTCAACAACACCATTTTATTGTGGAGTTCTAGGTGAGGAAAAATTATGCTCAAAACCATTTTCATCACAAAGATTTTCAAATGCAACCTTGTCTACTTCACCACCATGATCACTCCTAATGGACACAATAGAATATCCTTTTTGATTTTGGACTCTTTTTGCAAATTTTGAAAAAGCTTGTATGGCCTCATTTTTAGTATTCAAGAATAATACCCAATGAATCTTGAATAATCATTCACAATAACAAAAACATAATACTTTCCACCAAGGCTTTGAGTTCTTGATGGTCCAAATAAATCCAAATAAAGTAATTGTAGAGGTTTATTTGTTGAAATAAATTTCTTATGTTTAAAAGAAGTGTCTCACTTGTTTCCAAATTGACAACATCACAAATTTTATCCTTTGCAATTTTAATTTTTGGAAGACCATCAACTAAACACCTTTTAGAAATTTTTTGAAATTGTGTTCCATTCGCAGCATGACTTAAACCTTTCTATGCCATAACGACAACAGCATCATCATTAAACAATGAGAACATGGTGTTACATGATCATGTAACATCATATCACAGCGCTTTTATAAATCTTACTACAGTCTATCCTAACAATATACTGTCTTATGTTACTATCAACAATCCTTCCTAAGTAGCACTCACAGTGCCTATTAGGCTCCAACAATCAACAAAAATCCCTTATCACATAATTGACTAATGCTAATCAAATCATGTTTTCAAAAACCATGAACAAGCAAAACATCTTTACTAATAGGTGAAGAAGGGTTACCAATATCACCATGTCCGATTACCCTTCCTTTGGCATTATCACCGAAGGTCACATATCCTCCTTTCTTCATGATTAATCTTGAGAAGTTGGAGGCATCTCCGGTCATATGCCTTGAGCATCCACTATCTAAGTACCACTTGTGTTTGCCACTCTTTTGTTTCTACAATCAACATTCAAAGAGCGAATTTTTGGTACCCAAAAGTTCTTGAGGTCCTTGGGGGTTAGTTATGGTACTTTTTGGAACCCATATTTGTTTCAAATTAGGATTTCTCTTAATATAGCAGGAATACACTTTGTGTCCTTTTTCTTCCACAATAAGTACATGAATGATTAGGATTATTCCTAGAAGATGCATGAACAAAATAGTTTTTAAAATACTTTTGATTTTTATTAGTTTTATATCCTGAAAAAAAACCCCTCTTTTATTCAACAAAACACACCTTTGGTTTTGTAAATAGAATTCAAATTTTTTATGGCTTTTGGTTAAAAAAAAACTATCAACAGTATTTCTTAAGTCATTATTTTCCTTTTTCAAAATAACATTTTCTTTCTCTAATTTATCAAAATCCTTTTGTTTTAAAAATCTCATTTTCAGTTTTTAAAAAATGTATTTGACTTTCCAAACTTTCAAAATCTTTTTGTTTTAAAATTTCATTTTCATTTTCTAAAGCTTCATTTATTTCCATCAACTCTTCTAATTGAGATAACATGATTTTTGACTTCTTTTTGAAAGCATTGATTTTGAATTTTGTTTATCAACTTGCACATGTAAATTTTGGAATGCTTCAAGTAATTCATCATATGAAAGCTTAGGATCATGGTTTAGAATACTTATCTCATTTTCTCTTAAAGCCATGAAGCACATGTTTGCCATTTTGCAATCTTCTTCTTCATTCTTCTTCAAGAAGATTTCATGAGTAATGAGAAAACCCATAAGTTCTTTTAATGGTAGTTTGGTGAGGTCCTTTGCTTCTTGAATTGCCGTCACCTTTGGCTCCCAAGATTTTGGTAGACACCTAAGAATCTTTCTCACCATTTCAACATTAGAATAAGATTTACCAAGAGATTTCAAAACTATTAATAATATCCGTAAATCTAGTAAACATTTCAGAAATTGATTCATCCGATTTCATCTTAAAAAGCTCATAACTATGAACTAGCATACTAATTTTAGATTCTTTAAATTGACTAGTTCCTTCATGAGTTATTTCAAGTGGGCCCCGTCTGTGCCATAATTTCTTGTGTCCGTCTAGAACAAGTAGCTAATTCTTATTAAAACGATTTCTATCTAGAGCCACAATACAACACATTCATAGCTTTAGGCATTCAAACTCAATTTCTTTTTATCATCTTCACTAAACTCTTTAGGTTCTTTAAGCATGCATTCCCCATTTTCAATTTTAGTAGGACCAAAAGGTCCTTCCAAAACAATAGACCACAAATCATAATCAAAAGATTTCAAGAAAATACTCATTCTAGTTTTGCAATAAGAGTAATCACTTCCATTAAAAAATGGAGGTCTAGAGATAGAAATGTCCCCTCAACATATGAAGTTGAATTAAAGTTTGCCATAGCCTCAAAATCGATGTATAAGATTGTAAAAAAAATGAGCAACCTTGCTCTGATACCACTTGTTGCCCAGTATGGCAACCCAAGGGGTGGGGGGGGGGGGGGGGGGGGGGTGTGAATTGGGTTTTTATTTATAAAAACGGATTTAGAAAACTTTTCTTGAAAGATCAAAATTATTTAAATCTTTCTTTAAGAACAAAGGTGAAGAAGATGAAAATAGATTGCAATCAAAAGAATGGCAATAAAGAAACAATCACAAGTGCAAAGTAAATGTAAAGAGTAGTAGGATAGATGAGACGTGAAAACTCGATGTACTTGGTTCGGCAAACCTGACTACATCCCGAGCTCTTGCTCCACGAGCTAAGCTTTCCGCTAAGTTTGTAGAAATCTTTACAAAACTTGCTTGATGAACAACCTCACCAAGACTTTTTTCTTCAACTCTTGATAACACCACACCAAGAGGTTCTTCTTCATGAACAACCCACCAAGGGAAACTTCCTTCAACTCTTGATAACACACACAAGAGTTCTTCTGATGAACAACATCCACCAAGGTAATTCCTCAACCTTGATAACATCACACCAAGAGTTCTTCTTGATGAACAACCTCACCAAGGCAACTTCCTTCAACCCTTGATAAACACCACACCAAGAGTTCTTCTTGATGAACAACCTCACCAAGGCAACTTTCCTCACCTCTTGATAACACCACACCAAGAGTTCTTCTTGATGAACAACCTCACCCAGGCAACTTCCTTCAACTATTGATAACACCACACCAAGAGTTCTTCTTGATGAACAACCTCACCAAGGAAAGAGTTCTCTCAAGGATAACTTTTATCCTTTACAAGATGATCTCACTCTCACCACAATACAGGATAATTTTTACAACAAAAGTACAACTCTCTTCAAAGAGTAGATAAAGAATATAAAAGCTCTCTAGATTTGATATTTCTCTTATTTTTTGCTTGATAGATGCTTCTCTTGCTTTTCTTATCTTCCTGAATGCATGGGAGAAGGGCTCCTTTTATAGGCAAATGATATGAACTTGAACAAGTGAAGACACCAACTCCAAATTTTCTGCCCACCATAAAAACCGTAATCTTGTCTGCCATTTTTGTCAATGTTCCGTTTGAAATTTGAAAATCTGCAAAACATAAAAGATTTGCATGTTTGAATAATCTTTCCAACGCATCAAGAATCAAGTATTGGATATCTGTAGCTCAAGATATGGCCAAAACACCATTCGGTGCTCATGTGACTTGATTTTTCTTTCTTGTGTCAGTCCACCAAATTGAATGATAATTCTGTCAGCTTTCCATTTGGAATTTGAATTTCTTCAAAACATAAAAGATCTGCATATTTGAATAAGCTTTCCAAAACATTAAGAATCAAAGCATTTGGATATCTCTATCTTAAGATATGGCCAAAACACCATTCGGTGCTCATGTGAGTTGATTTTTCTTCTCTGTGTCAGTCCACCGAATTGCATGTCAATTATGCCGGCCTTCTGTTTGAAATTTGAATTTTTTCAAAACATGTGAAATGTTCTACATTAAGTCATCTTTCCAATTCCGTAAGAATCAAGTCATTTTGATTTTTCTAGCTCAAGATATGTCCAAAGGAGTATTCGGTGCTCATGTCAGCTACTTCCATTTGTCTTTCAAATTGCATGATGATTTGGACAGCCTTACACTTAAACTTTGAATTTCTTTAAAACATATGAAATGTTATAAATTGAGTAAGCTTTCCAAAGGCTTAAGAATCAATTGATTGAACATTGCTCATGTGTCACATTCCTTGAATCAAACCTTGTTCTTAAACTTTGGTGCCTTTAACATGTAGTCTTCTCCTTAGCCTCAACACTTCATTTTAATAAGCCTCTTCTTGATTTTACAATTATTTCAATGATATTACTCTTACACATAAATAAACACGTTAGTAAATCACAATGAATCAATGTGTATTGTTATCATCAAAATTATCATGTAGCCTTAGGGCTAACAACAAGTTCTTGAAGGGATGCGGGCTTTAGGGCTAGGTCGTTCAAGGATTCGAAGGTTTTTGGGAGTGGATCCATGATTTTGGTTTACTTTGGGAGTCCAGGCATTAAAAGGAGGGCTGTTGGGTTTTGCTAGATAAGCTTAATCTTGCGCCAGAATCTGTCTTAGAGGCACTGTTTGCTACTTGCTTGTTCTATTACTTGCTACATTTCTCTTTGCTGCTTTTGCTTGTTTATGTTAGTTTCTTTCTCTTTATATCTTTCTGTGACTTTATGAACAGGTTTTTGGGGTGGAGCCTTTTATAAATCCTTTCCCAAGAGTGCAGCTGAATTCTTGATACTTAATAGTGGGAAACACAGTTATTAAAAGGAATTGTATTCAGCCATCTAAAGTTGCTAGTAGTCAGCTAAAAATTCTGCCCGGTATTCGTCACAGCTTGCAAGCTGCTGCAGATTATGTACGGCAACAATGGTTATGCATTCGGGTCGGCCCATCATCATCTAGAAAGACTTCATTGATAAGGTTGCTAGCTCAGCTAACTGGAAACACACTGAATGAATTGAATCGCTCATCTGCAACTGACATATCTGAATTACTTGGGTGCTTTGAGAAATATAATGCCTTTCACAATTTTCGCTTGGTTGTTGCTCAAGTTGAGCGGTATTTTAATGAGTAATACAGTTTGCAATTAGAGTCCTCAACAGATGCAGTTATCAGTCAAAGACAGGATTTAATTTCCTGGTGGCTTGCTTTCTCATCTAGTGTGAATATAATATATAAAAGAGAAAAAGAGGGGATTTGAATCATTTGATTTAGTGGTTAAGATGTAGAACTGAGCACGTGTTTTAGAAAATTTATAGCAGTTCAAAGACATTATAAAGTATTTGTCACAAATATGATGATGCATTGACTTTGGTTGCAGGGACACAGCAGTCCAAAGATACAATCTTGCATATCCATATCAATCCTCAAAGATATCAACTGAGTTTGTGAAAAAAATACTTGAGGAGCGTCTAGCACTACTACAAGAAACTAATGCCAAGGGTGATACTCCCCTTCATGTTGCAGCAAAACACAGGCATTGACAATTAGCAAAATTTTTTATTGAATATTCAAAATATCAACATCAAATACAAGAGATAGAGCCAAGCGATTTAGGGTATCAAATTCAAAGGATGAGGCAAAGAGATGGTCACTGGCAGATGCTAAAGTTGACAAATAATGAAAACAACACGGCATTGCATAAGGCAGTGCGACGTGGCAACACTGCTGTGGTGAAAATTTTAGCCAAGGATGCTGACCCTGATTTTCCATACTATCCTAATAAAGCCAATGAAACTCCACTTTATCTTGCCGCTGCAAGAGGATTTCACGATACAGTGCTTGCAATATTAGACAGCTGTGAATCAGCAGCCCATGAAGGTCCCAATGGAATGATGGCTTTGCATGCAGCAGTTCTGTACTCTAATACTAAAGGTAAATATGCCTTGTCTTCTTTTAGACCGCTCCAATAATTGTTAATTTAGTTGTTAATATGCACTTAACTTTGTTATTAACCAGTAAATATTATATATGGATATTCATGCAATAATTAAAAAAAACTTAAGTAGTATTTTTGAACAAATATACAAATATCCCAATTTATTGAAAAATAAACTCCAAAATCCTTTCAAATTAAAATCATTAGCAAAAAGATAATACATTAGCATTGTCTGTGTATGCCAAGGTCAATTTTGTCCCTACCAATTGAAACTAATGTAAGAATATTTTAAATTGATTGAATTTTCTCTGTGGAAATTAGAAAAAATCAATAATCATACAATTAATAATGAAAATTTTATTATAACAAATATTCATAGAATAAGGCACACTTTTAGCGTGGTTCATTGCAAATGGAATAAGAAAAAATTATTATTTATAAGCTTTTCTTTGTTATGGGTTCATGGTGGTCATCCAGTTTTGCCATGGTCGGCTAAGATATTTCATCAACAACATCAACTTTTAAAGTTCTGTGAAGTTGTGTGGCAAAAGCAAGGTATGGTTCTGATTTTTTGATTCTAAAATTTCCATGACGACAAAAATTTGTAAATCTTGTGTTTTAATGATGTAGTGGTTTTAACTTTTGGAAACTATTTGCTGTAACAGTGAGTGATTGTGGATGAATTGATCTTGCTCTGTTCTTTTTCATTTCGTTTCAGGTATATGTGGATGAATTGGTAGAGGATGCTATCTTTTCATCTGTAGTTCACTGTATCCATTTAAGAGCAAATTAATGAACTCTTCGCTGAATCATTAAAAAGTAACAGATTATTAATTACTAAATCTGTAGCAAACTCGCAGCTAGATCTTGAGTTCCATGAATAACAAAAAATTGAAACAAGAGCATTGCTTTTTGGAGTTCAATTCACCATAATTTATTATGCATGACAATGGCATTTATATGACTCCTGGCTTTTATTGCGAATTCATACAGAACTCTTATTAGTTAAAACCATGTTTTGATGGTGTAGGTACTTCATGTTGTTTCATGTTGTTGATAATGTTGTTCACATAACTGAAATTCACATGTAAACCTCTAAACTGCATGGCATTTATCTCTTGGTTAATTTGGAATATATGCTCATGTTGTTTTTAATGAGATTATAGATTGGAATTTCCATTATTCCTTTCCTCCATTAGTCTTCTAATGTGCCTATTATATTATATGTTATGTTATTTAAATAATTAAAATAATGATGCTATCTGTGTGAAATGGGCTGCTCTGTTAAATATGCAAGGGAATAGCTAAAAGCTTAAAAACTAAGACTTTGGCTTATAAGTAGCTTGACTTGGAGACAAATATTCTTATGTAGCCTGTTTCTTTCATGATGATGTTGATAGACAGAGATGGAGGCTGCAGTTCACCTATTTTCAATTTTTAGATCTAAGCATTGCATGTGAATGTCACAATTTATAGATTGTTTGTTTCAGGAAAACCTTGTGGTAAGTATTGATTAAAGTTATTTGCTTTGACAATCGATATCCTAATTGGTTGCATTGCACCAGCCAATTAGGGTTGATTTACAAAGATGTGGTAATCATATTATAGGTCATGCATATTGTCACTTATCTTGTTGTTTTATTTTCCAAAAATGCATTTTAGTGATTTCCTATTATCTCATATTCACTTATGACATGTTATTACCTCTCTGTATTATGTCTACAGGTACTTGCTTAATAAGCCATCAGTTTGGCTCCTTTCTAATAATGGCTGTTCTTTTCTTGTGCTGTAACATGATGCGTGCAGCTTCTTCTTCTTTCCTTTTTTTTAAAAAAAAAAAGAATTGCAAGTTTTGGATGTACTTCTCTTGTGAATGTTCATTTTGCTTCTCTTAAGCCTTATAGGATCTTCCTCTTAATTTGATTGTTTTTCTGATGTGGTTTCTTTGTTCTGAGGGTTTTGGTTTGATTCTGACTGATATTTGTGTAAAAAATGTGCATGTTGCATTCCCTTGACAGAGCTGATGTGTTGAGAGAAAACACAGAGGCTGTATTTGCTGCGTGTGATGCTGCACATGGAAGATGGGCGAAGCTTCTTGGGGTCCGTGTACTTTTGCATCCTAGGTTGAGATTGCAGGATTTTTCGAGCATATACAACATTACCCAAGAGTTTATAACTGCTACAGAGAAGGTATCATCTTTCCATCTCCCAGTTCGAATTAAAGGATGGAAGTTATTTATTTATGTTTGTGATTCTGTTCTGTGCTAACATAACAAATAGGTGGAAGGCTGGGATATAGCATTCGGGGAGCGCTGCAATCACAAGCCAAAGCTTTTGTCGACTTCCAGCATGAATCTCGAGTTAGTTTTCTCATTTTTAGTTAGTTCTAATGGACTTGGTTTTCACAGAACCTATCTCACTGAAGTAATCTTTCTTTTTTGGGTCACTGTAGATGACAAAAATTATGGCAGTTCTTGACCAAGAAACTTGGGTGGAGGTAGATGTTCCTGATGAATTTCAGGCCATTGTGACTTCACTACTTAATGCTGAAGCTTTGGTTTCTGGGAGTACAGATGATGTGGAAGCTAACATGACAGCAAACTACAGTGAAGTGGCCACAATCAATGATAATTCACTTGAAGCTCACAGTGAACCACACAATGCTCAACAACACTGAGCTCTTGGTAAACTGGTTAGTTATCTGGTTTTGCTTTTCTTTTCTTTTCCCCTACTCTGAGCTCTTGTTTCCTTTAGAAAGTTGCATTTGAACACCACAAACAAATTTATTTATGTGGAGTTCGTCTGCTCCTCTTAGTTGTCTATGCTATGATTCTCTTCTTCTTCTTCTTTTGGGTTTTATTGTTGATATGACTATAATTTCTATTGAAGAAACTTTTGTGATTTTATTTTTCTATAATCATTTTATTGATTTGAAATTTTTTTCCCTTATCATTTTTTTGTTTTCTCTCTAGTGGCTTAATATTGCTGAAGATGTTGTCGGAGTACATTGATATGAGTAATTTTTTGCCAACACTTTCTTCAGAAGTTGTTCATCGAGTTGTGGAGATTTTAAAATTTTTCAATACCAGGACTTGTTAGCTTGTGCTTGGTGCTGGTGCAATGCAGGTAAAATTTTATCTGTAATGGTTGTTTTACGATCTTTTAAGCCTAATGAAAATTAAGAAAGGTCCTGGAATTTGCATTTGGTATTATTGAGGCTGAACTACACTTTTCTGTGCTTATATATTTGATCTGAAGCTATTTGTTGACTTTTCTTGTGGGTATCTAGTGTAGCCCAGAATTTTTTCTGTATTGTGTTTTAAACGTATAAATGCAGGTAAAATTTTTAAACCTAATGAATTTATTAAAATTTTTAAAATACTTATTATATATATATATATTATGAATTTATTAAATTTTTAAAATATTTATTATATATATTAATTTTTTTAAATACTTGGCGGTTAAAAACTGCCAAGTATTTTTTTTAATTTCTAAAACTATTATACTTGGTGGTCTTTTGACCGCCAAGTATATTTTTTTAATTTTTTAACCTATCATACTTGGCGGTCTTTATCACTTTGACCGACCGCCAAATATTGCCAAATTGATTATATTTGGCGGTGTCATTGGTGGCGTTTTTAAGACCGCCAAATATATACATATTTGATGGTCAAAGACCGCCAAATATGGTCATTTTTCTTGTAGTGCTTGGGTGGAATTGGTTGGCTAGATCCATGGTCTGTCACAATAGAAAATGTTAGATTTTAGACATGTTCATTTACTTTAAATTATTTCTTATAAATAAAAAGGCTAGATATATTCCATTAAAGCATTTTAGGCAACACATGCTTAAGTAATAGTTCTATAAGCATATAAAAAGATAGTTTCCGGTTTACATTTTTGATAATTTCTCGAGCATAATAATTATTATACGGAATAAGAGACAATGATTATCATATAAAACTCCATGAAAATTTTTTTAAAATTAATTCGACGAGTCATTATCTCATCAAAATGGTTAGGAAGCTGCATGATAACCATTATGCAAATATGAGTGAACTTAATTTTTCTCTTTAAAATAATTGAATGTAACAGCTTACACATATAGGGATTGAGTGCACAAAATTTTCTTTCTATATTTATATAAATCAATATTGTTCAAGTTGATGGAGATCTTAGTATACTATATACGTACTTATATAAAATAATATGAGCACTTTTTTGCTATTATTCTCCTCGATTCCTTGATTTTCTCCAACTTTGCTCATTTCCTAGATAAACAAAAATTTTAATTTCAAATCAATAACTACTAATTACTAAAACAACATTCTGCCAAATGATATTGAGAGTTAAAAGTAATAATTAGTTGTAATACAAATTAAACTCAAAGTTTCAAAAGCAAAAAAAATTTTGTAATACGTGTACCATGCTTACAGAATGATATATATTGTATTTTGTAAGAATAATGCCAAATAAATTAAAAGGTTGGTATTTTTACCACTGAAATAAGTTTATTTGAGATGAAATGTTGACATCATTTGAGAAAAGATATCAAATATAGAAAGAAGTAATTTCAAACTTTAGAACAATTATCTTTTAACAAATGTCTACAAGACTTTATAGACCATGTTTATACTTACAAAGCATCAAAAGAATCTTATTATGCAAATCTTAGTTTCCCATATTTATAGAAAAAGTAGTGTTGTTCCAAATTTGCTCGCCAATGTGGTGCTTTCATACAATAATCTTAATTGGTGGTCTTCTCCTTATTCAAGAAATCTTTTTGCTCTCATTAATAGTGACGTAATTAATTGCCCAAAATTTCATTAATTGTACTTAAATTATGGTGAGATATGTGTTATCAACTTTCTTAGGTTTGATTTTGTCTCTCTAAGTTTGTACAATCTTATACTGATGCATGTACATTTTTTGTTCTTTCTCTTTTTTATGTGATAGTTTTTCTCTTTTCCATATCAACGAACCAAATACAGTGAATTTAACAAATTACATAACATCATGGCCATAGCTAGCGTGCAACTGGCGCATTAATGTGCCTTATTTTTAAACTGTCATATTCATCCAATGGGTGTGGAGGAATGAATTGCAACCGAAGTAGCTGGTTAAACACACTTGCTGTAGGAAAAATAGAAAAATATAAAACATCATAAAATGAAACCCAAAAATCCATTCCACAAAGGGAAAAAAAAAAACAACCAAAGTTTTGTTGTCCCATATCCTCATCATTGTGGGCGATACTTTGCACACATCCTTGGGGTCAGACGTGAGAGTTAATTGACGGTATTGGAACAACGATTAGCTCCCAAGTGCGTCGCCTTCCAAGGTCTTGGATGCATTTGCGTGTAGGAAGTAGTATAGCAAGGGGATCGGCTTGATTTGGTGAGTATCTAATGTCTTAAATTAACAGATCTCGTTAAAATATTAAACATTTGTACAACACTGACGATGAATTAACATGTTATTAGAGGTCGTGGGTTTTTTTTTAATAAGTTTATCTTCCATTGTGAGGAATTGTAAGGCGCAACTCCTTGAGCTCTTCCATCCAGGGTGTCATAGTACATTGATTGAAGCATTTTGGTGTCACTGGATATATTTGCTTTCGATATAAGTGTAGGTGTCAAGGTAAGAACTATTGCTTCCAATCCGTATAGCTAAAGTAATCGTTATGACCTCATAAAATAATATCTACATGTTCTAATGTATTGCTAATTACATTGCAATTGTATATATGGTAATTGATAGTTCCCAACGTAGTTACTTACACACTGTATTAAATGATAGAATAACACTTAAAGGCAAATATCATATTTTTAGAGAAAGCAAATGAGAGATGCTTATGTAAATGTTGTCCATTAACTACTATGGATGACGAGGTCACTATAATTTAAAGGTAAACAAAGGATGTTATAAAATAACGACCATTTCTCGAGTGATGGCTGTGTTGTTAAAAGAATGTTTTTATAGGCTTTGCTTTCTCCTTTTTGACAATCTTGGTTTTTAAGTTAATTAATGATGTGTCAAGTTGTCCCTGAAGTTATTTGTACCCTTTTTTGTTGTAACAGATAATAGTAATTAACTAATTAGTTTTTTAAAAAATATTAGGTTGGCGTTAGAGGAAGTGAAGTTTTTGTAGAAACACAGAGAAAGAAGATCAAGAATACTGGCGATAACAGGTGCATTACAAAGAGGAAGAGGAGGAGGAGCTGCTACTGGTTCAACTAAAGTATGCGAAAAGAATAAAAGAGATGGAAAGAAAGACGAAGTGGTTGTCAAGGATACCTTCGCTCAAGAGACTGCCGTAATGCTAAATGTAATATCCTAGTTTTTATAATGTATATTATACCATGTGTTATGGTTACATGTGTAATCATATGTATTAATGTATTCGTGATGTATTGGTAGTGTTGTGTAATGAATGAGATATGATGGACTTAATGATAATAAGATAAGGGGAGAGAGCACTAAATAGAAATTGTGCTTTATGTTTATCTATTAAATAAGAAGAATTCTAGAATTCTTTCATTCTAGCTTACCAACTCACGTTTCCAGCTCTTCACTCTCTCGCTAAGTTTTCCACAAAAAAATTTGTCAAGAACTCAAGGAGGGGAAGGAGAAAGAAGGGAAAAAAAGTGGTAAGAACTCACATTTTTCCTTAGAATTCTTGTTTTATTGTGTGTGTTTGCAAGAATTCTTTTTGGTTTGTGATGTGAGTATGTGAATTGTTGTATGTGGATTGTTATTTGTGTTGCTAGAAATTTGTGTGGAAATATGAATTTGAATGAGTTTTGAATGCATCTAAGTAAGGAGATGAGGATATAAGCTAGAAATAAGAGTTTAGTTCAATCTTGGAATTTTTGTTTACACTGAGTAGTGCATGTTCCAAAAATTACCAAAAATTGGGGGGATGTTTTCTTGTTCTGAAATTTTTGTAGATGATAATAGACATGTCTAGGAGTGTATATAAATTGGATTCACTCAAAAATTTGAAGCATGTGAATTGTAGTGAATTTTTGAACTTCTAGTATGGAATTGAACATTTCCCCCATCTCAGAACAGAGTAGGGGAAGACGATTTTAGTTAAAGGTCCAAATCTTTGTAGAATTACCTGATTTTTGGTATGCAAGTCCTTCGTTGTGTCAGATATGAGATGTAAATTTTCACTGAGATTGAAGCTCTGTATGAATTGTTATGAATTTTTAAATTTGGCTTGATAAAACTGAAATTTTTAGTTTTCAAAACAGGCCAGTTAGAAATAATTAGGTTTGAATAACTCAAACCCCTTGAAAAGCCATGATTTTTGGTATGGTGGTACATATATGTGTTCTGTACCAGCCTGTAAATTTTTATAGCCAATTGAGTAGGATTGCAATTCCTACAAATTTTTAAGTCTGTATTGTTTAGTGAAACGAATGTAATAGCAGAATTGTTGAGGTAATGAATTTGATTATTTTAAGTGGCCACATGACTCCAATTGGCTTTAAAAATTTTAAGAAGATACGGTATATAAGTGTAAAAGATGTCTACCCAATTGTGTGAATTTTTGGAAATAGACAATTGTTGTTATAAATTGTTTGTCAAAGTATGTATAGAAATAGAGCTAAAAGGGAGAATTATTTCAGCAATATACGTGGTGACCCCTGAAATAATTTTGTGTTGTTTTTAGGTTAAAACAAGCATCGAAAAAGAAGCTGTATAAGGTAAGTAAGCTAACTATTATGGGGCCACAATAAATTGTATTACATTGTATGTAATGTTGTGGATTATAACACTGTTAATTGTTAGCATCCTGATGCTAGAATGTGGGATATTGTGAATTTGTGAAACGTAATTGGCATGCCAAGACCTAGGAACCTTAGCTCTCATAGGTTGAGGGAGGTCTGGACCATGTGTTTCTCTAAACAAGATTCGGTAGCATGGGCCCGGTATCACCTGGATTGTCAGACTAGCCTCGTGCTATTTCAGGTGTAGGCAATTGAATGGATTCATACTGTCCCGTACTCCCATGGCTTGAGTGGAGGACTGGACCATGTGCTTTTCTAGATGATATTCGATAGCATGGGCCTGGTATCACCCGGATTGTCAGACTAGCCTTGAGTTGTTTCATAGGTAGGCCTTTGAATGTATTTGTATTATTCCGTGTGGCAGGATAGAGTCCAGCAGGACTATATGGCTGTCACCTTTGGGGTGATGACGGATTCGTGCGATGTGAGAATGTGATAAATTCTCACTGCGACAATGCCTTGCCTACGGAAGCCACCAATAAGTGGCAAATTGATTAGGGCCTATATATGGGAATTGACTGTGAAACAAAAAGTCCTACCTTGATTAGAGAGCCTTTTTCCTAGGTAACTGTAACCGATATTGTAGAAGCTTCCTTATTATGTGAGTATGATTGTATATGAAAATGTACTAAAGGGAGAATGTGAACTCACTTAGGTGAGATTAAATCGATCTACATAGGTCTAGACAAAAAATTGGCACAGGAGTGCGAATGTAACCGAAGTGAATTCTGGGTCATTCTCATTTAATAAGTTGACTCAGGCCTGTGTACAAAGGAATGAACAGTCTTAGTACTGTGAACTGAATTTTTTACTGTTATTGTATTTCTTTGTGTTTTCATTTAGCCTACTTACTGAATTTTACTCACCTAAGTTATTGTGTGCCTCAGGTGACCAGTAGGCTGAGATTGGATGGAGGACTTTTGGCATTACTGACATAATTCCTTTGACAACCACAGACCGCTGCTTAGGTTATCATAGGCATACTGTAGGAATTCTTTTGATTTTTTGAATGTATCTATATACAGTGAAATGATGTGGTTGTGATCATGAATCTGTTTTGAGTGATACTCATATTAATTTTTTTTAAAGAAATGACAAAGTTCACATTTAAATGACTGTGTATATTAGTACCGTCTGTATATACAGTATGAGTTGTTACAGTAGTGGTATCAGAGCATAGGTTTAAGGTTCTGTAGATACTTTTGTTGTAAGCGGTCAAGGGAACCAAGTCCATGCCAAATCCTCCATAGTAAGTAAGATTTATAATTGTTTGATTTCCATGTTGAAATCTCTGAATTGATTGTATATGAATGAGGACTGCTAATTATTAATATTAGTATTATTATTATTATATGGTGCATCATTCTATTCTGATAATCAGAATTGATAGTCATGTCTCGACCGGGACGACCCAGGAGAATCGATAACCCCACCGTGGAGAAACTGAGAAGAGGTAGCTCCACATCTAGAGTGAGGCGAACCTCGGAGCTGGACGAACCTGCTATGGTCAAAAATAGAAGATCGAAGAGACAAGCTGGGACTAGTAACAGCTCACAGGCTAAGGACACTACAGTCCAGGAGTTAGTACAGATTTTGAATGATGTGAGACGGGAGGCTGCACAACTTAGTTCCACCACTTCTGAAAATATACAAGTTGTGGAGTAGTTTAGAAGACTCTACCCTCCATCCTTTACAAGCTTAACAGACCAATTAACTGCAGAAGAATGGGTTCGTGAAATGGAGAAGATATTTGAACTTATGGGGTGTACTGACGCACAACTGCTCACATGCGCTACTTTTATGCTAAAGGGTAATGCAAGTTACTGGTGGGAAATGACCAAGAGAGCTCACACTGGGGAAGATGGAGTGCTTACTTGGGTTCAGTTTAAAGAGTTGTTTTACTACAAGTACTTCCCTTAGTCATTGAAGAATGAGAAGATTACTGAATTTGTACAATTAACTCAGGGGTCCATTTTCCTCACAGAATATGAAAGGAAGTTTGAGGCTCTCTCCAGATTTGCTCCGCACGGAAGAAGAGAAAGCCAAGTTCTTTGAGAGAGGCCTGAAACCAGAAATCTGAAGGCACGTAGCAGTTCTAGAATTAAAGAGCTACACTGCAATCCTGAGGAAGGCGCAGATATTAGCAAGAGATGAAGAAATGGCTGAAGCTGGCAAGGTTAAAGAAGAGGGTTCTGGTTCTCAATCAAGGAAGCCATGAAGGAACAATAGTAAGTGGTTCGAGAAAGGCAAGGGGAAGAAAAAGCCAAATACGGGCAGAAAAGAATTTCCTATATGTAAAACATGCCACAGATCACATCAGGGAACATATCATTTCAAGACTGGAGCGTGCTTCCGATGTGGCGAAATTGGACACTTTGTTGCTTCATGTCCTGAAGCTAGTCAAGCTCCAATTACTCCTGGTAGTGTTCAGAATGCACCGGGTAGAGAACCACGAACACAAGGAAGAGTCTATGCCCTCACCACCTCCAAAGCACGGAGGCTTTATCGGTTGTTTCTTGTATTATCTCTGTTCTTGGTCACAATGCTCATGTATTGTTTGATTCAGGTGCCACTCATTCCTTTATGTCTCGTACTTTTGCTCATAAAGTGGAGGTAAAGCCTTCAATTATGGAGGTTGAGATGTGTGTCTCTACTCCTTCGGGGACGGCATTGTGTGCTAGAGAAGAGTTTAAATCCTGCCCGATCAAAATAAACAGCCAAGAGTTAGAGGCCAATCTAATCATCTCGGAGATGCGGGATTTTGATGTGATTCTGGGTATGGATTGGCTATCTAAATATCATGCAGATGTCAAGTGTTTTGAGAAGAAAGTGGTATTTCATACTCCATTCGGAATGAAGTGCAGTTTTGTCGGGGCAGATATAATTTCATTGCCACGGATTGTCTCAGCCTTGAAAGCTCAAAAGTTCCTTCGGAAGGGATGTATGGGTTTCTTAGCTTGTGTTATGGAAACACCAAAGGAAGGAAAGAGTATTCAGAACATTCTAGTGGTAAATGAATTTACATACGTATTTCTAGAAGGAATACCCAGACTCCCTCCTGATCGAGAGATTGAATTTACTATCGATCTTTTACTGGGAACCACTCCTATATCCAAAGTTCCATATATATCGGATATCACCAATAGAACTCAAGGAACTGAAGGAGCAGTTGCAGGAGTTATTGGATAAGGGTTTCATCCGTCCCAGTGTCTCTCCTTGGGGAGCACCAGTTCTATTTGTGAAGAAAAAGGATGGAACGATGAGATTATACATTGATTATTGTGAGTTGAATCGGGTGATTATAAAGAACAAGTATCCACTTCCAAGGATTGATGATCTATTCGATCAGTTGCATGGGGCAAGTGTGTTTTCTGAGATTGATCTTTGATCTGGATACCATTAGTTAAAGATTAGAAAGGAAGACATTTCCAAGACTACCTTTCGAATGAGGTATGGGCATTATGAATTCTTGGTGATACCTTTCAGACTCATGAATGCTCCAGCTGCTTTTATAGATCTTATGAACCATATTTTTAAGGAATTCTTGGATAAATTTGTCATTGTGTTCATTGATGATATCTTGGTGTATTCTAAAAATTATGAAGAACACGAAGAGCATTTGAGAAGGGTGTTGCAGTTATTAAGAGAGAAGAAACTATATGCCAAATTCAAGAAATGCGAGTTTTGGCTTAATCAGATCTCCTTCTTGGTCATATTGTTTCAGGTAATGGAATCTCTGTGGACCCAAATAAAGTGGAAGCTATTGTGAAGTGGCCAAGACCAACTAATGTAACTGAAGTACTCAGTTTTTTGGAATTGGCTGGATATTATGGGAGATTCGTTAAAGGCTTTTCCAAGATCGCCTCGCCCTTAGCATAGTTGACCAGGAAGAATGTAGCTTTTATATGGTCGGAAGACTGTGAAAAGAGTTTCCACGACCATTCCTTCTGGTTCAGAGGGATTTGTGCTATATAGTGATGTTTCTAAGAACGGGTTAGGGTGTGTTTTGATGCAAAATGGCAAGGTTATAGCCTATGCATCTCGACAAATGAAAGACTATGAGAAGAATTACCCTACCCATGATCTAGAACTGGCAATAGTGGTGTTTGCATTGAAAATCTGGAGGCATTACTTGTACGGAGCAAGATGTGAGATCTATACTGACCACAAGAGCCTTAAATATTTCTTTACTCAGAAGGAATTAAATATAAGGCAAAGGCGATGGCTCGAGTTGGTCAAGGATTATGATTGTGTCATCAATTATCATCCTGGAAAAGCGAATGTGGTGGCGGATACCTTGAGTAGAAAGTCTTCTGGACATGTGGCTGCTCTAATTTCCACACAACGGTCAATAATGCAAGATCTGGAGAAATTCGCTATTGAGATTGTTCAGCCAAATGAATGCTTACACTTGGCTTCATTGGTCATGCAACCCACCATTATTGAGAAGATCAAGAAGAGTCAATGTGAAGATTTCTTTTTGAAAAAGGTAATGGAAGAAGTTCCATTAGGAAAGAGGCCAGGTTTTGTTATCTCCTCCGACAGAGTCTTATACTTTGAAGGAAGATTGTGTATCCCTAATGTTATAGAATTGAAACGAGAAATGTTGAATGAAGCACATAATTCTCCTTATTCGATGCATCCTGGCTGTACAAAGATGTATAGGGATTTTTGGAATAACTACTGGTGGGTTGGTATGAAGAAGGAAATAGCTCAATTTGTTGAACAATGCTTAGTTTGCCAACAAGTTAAAGCTGAACATCAAAGGCCATCGGGATTGCTAAATCCATTATCAATACCGGAATGGAAATGGGAACACATCACTATAGATTTTGTTGTGGGCCTACCGAGGACTAGAAATGGATGTGATGCAATTTGGGTGATTATGGACCGGTTAACGAAATCAGCGCATTTTCTTCCTGTGCGCACTACCTTCACTATGAACAGATATGCCCAGCTCTATGTAGATGAGATTGTTAGACTACATGGAGTACCGGTATCTATTGTTTCAGATCGGGACCCAAGATTCACCTTCCAATTCTGGAAAAGTTTGCATAAGGCTATAAGCACCAAACTAAAGTTCAGCACAGCTTTTCATCCTCAAACATATGGTCAGTCGGAAAGGACCATCCAGATTCTGGAAGATATGCTTAGAGCCTGTGTGTTGGACTTCAAGGATAGCTGGGACAGACGCTTGACTTTAGTTGAATTTGCATACAACAATAGCTATCAATCCATAATAGGAATGACCCCTTATGAAGCCTTATATGGGAGGAAGTGTAGATCACCCATCCATTGGGATGAGGTTGGTGAAAGAAAGATACTTGGGCTCGAAATTGTACAGCAAACATGTGATATCATCTTAAAAGTGAAAAACAGGATGAATGCAGCTCAGAGTAGACAGAAGAGTTATGCTGATCAACGAAGGAAGAAGTTAGAATTTGTAGCAGGAGATAAAGTGTTCCTTAAAGTTGCTCCTATGAAGGGAGTGATGCAATTTGGAAAGAAAGGAAAATTAAGTCCAAGGTATATTGGCCCTTACGAGATTCTAGAAAGGATTGGAGAGGTAGCATATAAACTTGCCTTGCCACCTTCATTGACTTAAGTGCATGATGTCTTTCATGTCTCCATGTTAAGGAAGTATGTTTCTGATCCATCCCATGTGCTGAGTTCCGAACTTCTGGAGTTGAGAGCCGATCTTACATATGAGGAGAGATCGATTTGAATCATAGATCGCAAAGAACATGGACTTCGAAAGAGGAACATACCATTGGTGAAAGCACTTTGGGAAAATCACTCTATAGAAGCACCTTGGGAATTAGAGGAAGAGATGCGTACCAAATACCCCTCTTTATTCGATTGATCATGCTGAATTTCGGGGACGAAATTCTTTTAAGGGGGGGAGAGTTATAATATCCTAATTTTTGTAATGTATATTATAACATGTGTTATGGTTACATGTGTAATCATATGTATTAATGTATTCGTGATGTATTGGTAGTGTTGTGTAATAAATGAGAGATGATGGGCTTAATGGTAATGAGATAATGGGAGAGAGCACTAAATAGAAATTGTGCTTTATGTTTATCTATTAAATAAGAAGAATTCTAGAATTCTTTCATTCTAGCTTACCAACTCACATTTCCAGCTCTTCACTCTCTCTCTAAGTTTTCCACAAAAAAATTTGTCAAGAACTCAAGGAAGGGAAGGAGAAAGAAGGGAAAAAAAAGTGGTAAGAACTCACCTTTTTCCTTAGAATTCTTGTTTTAGTGTGTGTGTTTGCAAGAATTCTTTTTGGATTGTGATGTGAGTATGTGAATTGTTGTTTGTGTTGCTAGAAATTTGTGTGGAAATATGAATTTGAATGAGTTTTGAATGCATCTAACTAAGGAGATGAGGATATAAGCTAGAAATGAGAGTTTAGTTCAATCCTGGAATTTTTGTTTACAATGAGCAGTGCATGTTCCAAAAATTACCAAAAATTGGGGGGATGTTTTCTTGTTCTGAAATTTTTGTGGATGATAATAGACATGTCCGAGAGTGTAGAAATCGGATTCACTCAAAAATTCGAAGTATGTGAATTGTAGTGAATTTTTGAATTTCTGGTATGGAATTGCACATTTACCCTGTCTTAGAACAGAGTAGGGGAAGATGATTTTTGTTGAAGGTCCAAATCTTCGTAGAATTACCTGATTTTTGGTATGCAAGTCCTTTTATGTGTCGGATATGAGATTGTAAATTTTCACTGAGATTGAAGCTCTGTATGAATTGTTATGAATTTTTAAATTTGGCTTGATAAAACTAAAATTTTTAGTTTCCAAAACAGACCAGTTAGAAATAATTGGGTTTGAATGACTTAAACCTCTTGAAAAGCCATGATTTTTGGTATGGTGGTACATATATGTGTTATGTACCAGCCTGTATATGTTTATAGCTAATTGAGTAGGATTGCAATTCCTATAAATTTTTAAGTCTGTAGTGTTCAGTGAAATGAATGCAATGGCAGAATTGTTGAGGTAACGAATTTGATTTTTTTAAGTGGCCAAATGACCCCAATTGGCTCTAAAAATTTTAAGGAGACATGATATATGAGTGTAAAAGATGTCTACCCAATTGTGTGAATTTTTGGATATAGGCAATTGTTATTATAAATTGTTTGTCAAAGTATGTATAGAAATAGAGCTAAAAGGGAGAATTATTTCAGCAATATACGTGGTGACCCTTGAAATAATTTTGTGTTGTTTTTAGGTTAAAAACAAGCATCGACAAAGAAGCTGTATAAGGTAAGTAAACTAACTATTATGGGGCCACAATAAATTGTATTACATTGTATGTAATGTTGTGGATTATAACACTGTTAATTGTTAGCATCCTGATGCTAGAATGTGGGATATTGTGAATTTGTGAAATGTAATTGGCATGCCAAGACCTAGGAAGCTTAACTCTCATAGCTTGAGGGGAGGTTTGGACCATGTGTTTCTCTAAACAAGATTCGATAGCATGGGCCCGGTATCACCCAGATTGTCAGACTAGCCTCGTGCTATTTCAGGTGTAGGCAATTGAATGGATCCATACTGTCACGTACTCCCATGGCTTGAGGGGAGGTCTAGACCATGTGCTTTTCTAGATGAGATTCGATAGCATGGGCCCGGTATCACCCGGATTGTCAAATTAGCCTTGAGTTGTTTCATGGGTAGGCCTCTGAATGTATCTGTACTGTTCCGTGTGGCAGGATAGAGTCCAGCAGATTATATGGATGTCGCCTTTGGGGTGATGGCGGATTCGTACGATGTGAGAATGTGATAAATTCTCATTGCGATAATGTCTTACCTACGGAAGCCACCAATAAGTGGCAAAGTGATTAGGGCCTGTATATGGGGACTGACTGTGAAACAAAAAGTCCTACCTTGATTAGAGAGCCTTTTTCCTAGGTAACTGTAATCGATACTGTAGAAGCTTCCTTAGTATGTGAGTATAATTGTATATGAAAATGTACTGAAGGGAGAATGTGAACTCATTTAGGTGAGATTAAATCGACCTACAGAGGTCTAGACACAAGATTGGTGCAGGAGCGCGAATGTAACCGAAGTAAATTCTGGGTCATTCTCATTTAATAAGTTAACTCAGGCCTATGTACAAAGGAATGAGCAGTCTTAGTACTGTGAACTGAATTTTTTACTGTTATTGTATCTCTTTGTGTTTTCATTTAGCCTACTTACTGAGTTTTACTCACCTAAGTTATTGTGTGCCTCACGTGACCAGTAGGCTGAGATATGGCTGGAGGACTTTTGGCATTACCGACAGAGTTTTCTTGGCAACCATCGACCGCTGCTTAGGTTATCATAGCCATACTGTAGGAATTTTTTTTGATTTTTTAATGTATCTATATACAGTAAAATGATGTGGTTGTGATCATAAACTCTATTTTGAGTAATACTCATATTAATTTTTTTGAAAGAAATGGCAGAGTTCACATTTAGATGACTGTGTATATTATTACCGCCTGTATATACAGTATGAGTTGTGACAGTGAAGATCCTAACATGTAATCACTCTTTTTCTTTTCTAATCACTTTCTATTTGTCACTTTTTGAATCAATGATTAGCCTTTGCTAATCTTTAATACTAAAAAATGCATAATATAACTTTGGAATTTTGCATGTTTAAAATTGAATTTTGGTTAACTGTGTGAGGTGTTTCTTATTCATATAGATAGATTAGGTAGTTGTTTTATTTTCATTTTTTATTTTTTTGGTTTCAATTTTCTTTTATAATTAGAATATTAGGACGCATTTGTGATCTTTTCATATCTTTCTGTGATCTAAGACGTAGAGCAGCTATCGATTTTTATTGGTGTTGAGAGATTTGGACCATATAGTCACCAGATACATGACACAATCACCAATATTGACTGGAAGTTAGCATATTCTCTGTAGATGGGTTACTTGTGTTCTTACACAACTGCAAAAGGCTCTAATGCTGGACATAAGACTTTTAAGAGGACTAAGTTGCTGCATTGAACATATTTATTGCTGAAGTTGCTTAATTTTGTTTTGATATGAAGTTTGGTTTTATAATGTTTTATTGTGTTATTGATTCGATAAAGTCTTGATTGATAACAATCTCGATTATTTTAATCTTGTTTAGACATATTTTAAATATTCTATATAATTTTGTTATTTAGCAAGCAATTTAAAGTTTCTCTCATGTTCTCTCTTCGTATCTAACTCATGTGACTTCTCTTGCTCGTGTTTGGATACTTTCACTTTCTGTTTCACTTTGTGTAATTGTCATTGCTTTGATATAGTTTTCATGATAATGATCTTGATTGTTTTTTATTTGTTGTTATTGTTAAGTAGGAAGCAATTCAGTGTTTCTGTTTTTAACATGAATAAGAAACACCTCACAATCCAACT
>SNVD02005846.1:0-23161 GCA_013180625.2 Boswellia sacra
CATGCTAGTAGCCAATTTTTCCATTTGATTTGCCAGTTTTTGGATACTTGCCCCAGTTTCCTGCTGGAATTGCATTGTGTTAGTGGCAAGTGCATTAACAATGTCCTGGAGAGACATACCTGAGTTTTGTGAAGCTGGTTGCGGTGCTGGATGTGGCATTGGTGGTGGTTGCATTTGAAAAGGTTGCTGCACTCTAGGTTGATTGAAACCTTGTGGCCGATTTGGTATCACATTTGGAGTGATTGGTTGATGATTCCAGTAACTGAAATTATGTTGATCTTCCCATCCAGCATTGTAAGTGCTAGAGAAAGGATCATACCATTGCCTCGTTTGTCCTGGAAATCCACCCATGGCATTGGCTTGTTCCATATATTCTTCTTGTAAAGTTGGATACATGTCGATTGGATGCTCCATCGTAGAATATATCCCACATTCATAAGATTTTTGCATATCTCCTACAGCCATGTTTTCCACAAGAGAGGTTAGCTCAGAAAGTTGTTGTTCAATGTTCGGAGTGCTTACCTCATTTACTCTCCATGGTACTTGTGGCTCAAATCCGCTACTGAATTGATAGAAGTTTACTGCCATGTTGTCTAAACACAAACAATCAGAAAAGAAAAACAAAGAAAATATGAATCAACAATGAAAACAAAATAACAAATCGATTAGAAAATCAATCCCCGGCAACGGCGCCAAAAACTTGATGCGTTCGAAACTAGCAAGTATACTAGTCGCACAAGTAATAAAGTGATAAGTAAGATATCGTTCCCACGAGGATTGATTCTAATTGAATTTGTTATTTCCAGCAACAATAAACTAAACAGGGGGGATTTTTGTTGAATGATTTACTAAATGAAATAAGAATGCAAGTAAAGAATAACAAAACAGAAAGTAAATTTGAATGAAAAATCAATGGGAGAAAGCTGGTTAAGGGATCCTTCTCTACCACAAGATATGGATTTGCGAATTAATTGTAGAATTGTCATCTAATTACAGCATTGAAGTTATCAACCGTAGATAATAACAAGCTCTATTACCCCAATCTTTCCTTACTTTGTTGTTAAATAAAACAAGCTCTTTATTTAATCTCTATCCATTAAACAACCTAGAACAAGCTCTCTGAGTTTAATTCAATGGATGCATTATGATAAGAAAGATAGGTTGATCTAAGCAATAAACACACAAGCTCGGATTATTTAACTTAGGTTATATTCTCCAATTGTAATCTCTGATCACAATTTTGCTACTAATGATTAGAAATTCAAGACAATTACGGATCAAGATTTCTAGTCTAGCAATAAATCACAACCAGATTATATTCAGTTGGCCACTCAAATACAATCAGCAAGCAATCATAAGCATTAAATATGGGAGAATACAAGCAACTTCAATTAGAGAATTGGATAACAATTCCTTACACAATCAACTTACAAAAACCATATCAGGGGCTTTGAAATCACCCTCAACCAATTCAGATTCAGTTACACATGTTTAAGAACGTGGTAAATACAATACAACATGGAGACATTCCAGAAAATGAAAGGGAAGGGAAAAACTTAGCAAATTTGATGTAATTCTCTTTGGATTGTAGTTCTTCCTCTTTCCAAGCTTCCTTTCTCCTTCAAGAACTCCAAGAGATGAAAGAATTCCAGAGCTGCAGCCTCCACCACGTTCTCCCCTCTTCAAGTTATGAAAATAAAACCCTAAAATGTGTTTAAATACTCTGCTACAGTGACTTGCTACAGTGCCCCGTATTATACATGCTACAGTGCTTGTGGAATTATATTTCTATACATCTCACACTGTTTTGATTACAACTTTTGGTACACTGAATGGATTTATAAACCGTAAATTTCTCCAGAAAATAGATTTCGAGAGCTTTCCAACGGTATATAACATGTCATCGGGTTCATTGTATATCAATACAATTAAATCCGAGAAGATCACTGACTAGCAGAGGTGAAAATGAAGGGTTTTACTCCATTTTTGTGCAAATTGCTCCAAAACTCCTACAAACATCAAAACCACACAAAAACATAAAAATACCAAGGAATATAGCAAAGAAACATGGACGAATTGATATAAAAGTAATACATAAATAGACACCTATCAACTACTTTATTTATTGATGATGTTTCTTCAGATTTACATAAAATATCCATCACTCTTAGGGGACATATCTAACAACTCCCTACTTTTACCCACTGGTCTCTCCCTTGCACAGCTTACTAGAAATTTGAATTGCATTCTCTTTCTTTCTTTCAGCCTACATGAAGTCCTTCACCCATGTCTTCCTTTGACTTTCTATTTTGTCTCCTTATTGCAATGTAAACAGGTAATGGGTTGGGCTTCTAAAAGGCTCATTTACTTGAATTTGAGATAGGTTGGCTTTAAATTGCATAAGGTTTTGAGCTGGGCTTGGAGGCCCAAAATCACTCCTTCACCATTGAAATCAATCTTTGTGTATTTCAGAGATATGCTAAGGTTGACCACTCAAATAGGAATTGGTAGTGCTTAGAGCAAAATATAAAAATCAAATAGTAAATCAATGGATTAATTAAGCGATATTCAGCTCTAGTTTATACTTCATTAAAAAGAACCATATGATGTTAAGATGCTTCAATTACATATCTATTAACTGTGTTTAGTTGTGTTGTCATCGTTTGATTGTGTTTATATATATATATATATATATATATATATATACATATATTGTTTTTGTCTAACTCAACTTTAAAAGACTTTTATTCGTCGAAGTGTCTTAAAGAGCCATGTCAACAACATTTTTTGAAAGTTAAAATGCAGCATAAGTGGTGGGAGTTCACTAATTTTGATCAAGCTCATTTAATGTAGTTTAATGATAAGTGTTGGAAATTTGAAATTTAAAAATCAAAATTTAAGGGAGAGATTGCAATTTTGCTATCCTTATATTGTTAGGGTTTCTAGACTAGGCTTTCCATATTATTTATTTCATCGGGGCGATGCTAATTACATTGCAAACACATACCACAAAAACTTTGCTAGGGTTTATCAATCTTATGGTATCAAGACTCATTAATGGCACCTAAACTAAGATCTCAGTCAAAATAGACTTAACTAGCTTTAAAGGATTTTTCGTCATAAGAGACATCACAGGAGGAGTTTGAGACTCAATAGGCTGATCCAAATAATGATAATAACCCTCCATCTCAAGAACATGCTTTGCAGCAACAACCAGAAGAATATGAGACTTAGACTTAAAATTCTTCTCAACCATCTGGTAAAAACTATCGAACTTAAAGCAATGATCTTGATATGCTTGTCAACCAAATTGATAAACAAAAGGTCTTTCAACCTCTTGATGGCAAGTTCTTGTCTACTAATGCCAAATAGAGGTTTGAAGATCACATTTCAGAACTTGACATTCTCAGTGAAAGGTTTGTCAAAATTGAAAGCTACTCTGAATTTCAACTTGAAGCAATTTTGCAAGAAAGAGGTTGGATGAGAATGGTAACAAACTTTCAGCCCCCTCTTACTGCTTTAATTCAAGAATTCAAATGCCAATGCTGATGATGATGTTAGTGATTCGAATAAAGTTAGTATCTTACTTTTACTGTAGAAGGAAGGATTTACATTTTTCTCCTAATGTCATCAATGACTTTCTCGAGAATCCTAGGGGAAGAAAACATGAAACTAACAATGATAAGGTTTCCATGAATGTGAATGCAAAAGAATTAGTTGAAAGAAAAATGTACAAGAGAAATCAAATTTCCCCGACTTTACACCCAAATATAGAGTTCTAAATTGTTAGATATGTGTCCTAAGAGTGATGAATATTTTCAGTAAATTTATACGAACATCATTAATAAATAAAGTTGTTATTATTTATTTTATCCAACTATGATTGTATCAATGACTAAAGGCTCCAGAGCTTATCTATTGATAAAATTCTATATATATAAGATATAGAATTTTATTATAGCTCAAAACTAATTCATAACTTATACACAATAGTTAGGCACTTTGTTTGGATAAGGTTGTTGTGTGGCTTATCTTCAATAGAAAAATGGTGAGTCTCCAATAATTTGAAATGGAGATTTCAGGACAATGACACTTGTGCATTATAAATGTATTGAAGATGACCACGCAGAATTATATAATTTGGTGGAAATATCGTGATTGAATGAAAATTACTACAACCAAGCAATAAAGGTATCCTACCTTAAACCTGAGTGGGTAATGTACCCCTAGTATGCAGGCTATGATCGTTGACTATAAGAGAAAGTGAGATTTAAATAAAGGTCAATATCTTGGCTAGTTGGGATTGTAAGATCTGTATGCTAGTACACATTATACCATAATATGAAATTCATGACTCCTAATAGATTGCAGAATACTACCTTGATAGTTTTACAAGTTTTTAAGTGATAGAATCTTGGCCAAGTGTTTAATGAAAAATTATTCATCAAAGTAGGATTTATTTGAATAAATCTTAAATCACTTAAATAATGTAAAAATGGTATTAAGGGATCAAGATATAATTGGAGGGATAAAACAATAATTCATACCTAGCTCCAATTATTGGTATTCCATGAAGGGAATTTATATAAACCTGCTACTCAATGGATAGGGCTTAAATGAAATAATTTAATCAAATTAAATTATTAAGCTTTCTATAAATAATATTTAATTTAAGAGTACAGCTTTGGACTTATAATGGAATGGATCAAAGATAATAAATGGGGCCTACTACAGTTTTTAGATAACAGAGTACTAGGTTAAATTTATTGGAACTTGTAATTATTATGTCCATCAAGGTCTCCTGAGTCATTGATTAAATAATTTGAACATAAGACTAAAATATGAGAAATAATTATTTAATTTAATTGAGATTTTATTCAGAGTAAAATTTCAGATATGAAATTAAATGTGTAAATTGTAAATGGGCTTGTTATTTAATTAAAAGAGTTTAATTAAATAAATAAGCTAGTGGGCTTGATATTTAATTAATTAAAGATTAGGCTATAAAACTGTTGGGCTTATTGGGCCTATTAATTAATTAAATGAGATAATGACATATGTCTCCCCTATCTTTTGGCTAAATGTCATAAAGATGGCTCTTTTGTATTTTTTTTAAAAGAGTCCTTATGTTTTGAAAAACTCTCCGCAGATCTCCCTTTTGTTACTTTATCATTACATGACATCATCTTTCTATCCAATTATAATATAATTACCAAAATACCCTTATTTATCTTTAAAAAATGTGTATGAAATAAAATAAATAATTAGAGATATAATGACATTTATATCCCTATTAAAGTAAAAAAATAGGGTAGTTCTTAGACATTTAGAGGCTATTGCTGACATTTCTCCTTCTAAAATAATAAAACAATAAAATTTCTTTAATAATTTAATAAAATAATTTAACACTAATACAACAATAATATAGTTAATAAATTAATAAAACCTTTATTTGATTAAACAATGAGACATACAATATGGATGGCATTTCACTTCTTTCTCCCCAGCCACCAATATCTTTTCTCTTCTTTTTCCCTTGGCCATCACCTTTTTGTCTCTGCCTACACAATTAAACCATAGCCAAATGAACTAGCAGCCACCACCACCAAGGAACACCCACTGAAATTACTACCATAAAGACCATCATCCCTCCCCCACCCCTAACACTAGCGGCACCAGCAGCAGCCGCCAATGTGGAGACCTGAGGACATTGTAGCAACGGATGCCACTGTGGAGATTTGAGGATGTTGTAGTGGTTGATGGCATGGACAATGATGGGTTTGTTTCCAATTGTAGCTTTGAATATTTTTGCTTTTGAACTGAATATAAAAATTAGCATTTGGTTTGTTTGGAAGATGATGGTGCTGGAGCCATTTTTATGAAACCCATAAATGGTTTACAAAGTTTGTGTTGTGCATATTTTGGGAAAATTTTGAAGTTTTTTTTTCCAGATATAACCAGAGGTGAGGGAGGGGAGAAATGGTGATCTTATACAACCAGGAGTGACGGAGTGGAGGACAGAAAAGGTTGTCACTGTTTATCTAGTAGTAGGGTAGGGGGTAGAGAACTGGACGGGGGAAGAAGAAATAAAAAGAAAAAAAAATAGAAGGAAGCGAAAAAGACTTGGAGAGGGAGAAATATTTTAATTTTTATATTATAACAAAAGCAAAGGTAAAAGACCAATTTACCCTTTTAAAATTAATTTATTTACATTCATCTAACATCAAAACTAACATAAGGGAGTTTTGCCAGGAATTTCTCAAAACATAACAACTCTATTTAGAAAAAAAATGCAAAAGAGCCATCTCTATGACATTTAGCTAAAAGATAGGGGAGGTATATGTCATTATCCTTTAATTAAATATGATTTAATTAATTAAGAGTTTAATTTGAAAATAAAGAGAACTTGTAGTATTTGAGTTAGACTCAAATATATAAGAGGTCAATTAGATTTGTAGAAATATAATTAAAATATAAGTCCGATTAGATTTATATTAAGGATTAAAAGAATCATAAATAAATTAGAAGTCCACAATTATAGTTTAACAAGGAAACAAGAGAGGTATATTACTAACTAGGGCTTCAATCAAAATCCTAAGAGAGCTATAGGACAAAAAAACATGAAACATAACCCTGCCTTGATTTTTTCACCTACCTCAGGCCACCCTTCTTGAGCCAAAAAATAGAAGCAGTTAAGGGCACCCTAATGTTCATATTTAAGCTGTCTAGCCTCCTAATGTCGTTTCTTTTGCGTTCTTAGGTTCAATCTAGTCAAGATACACTTCCACGAGTGTTGTTTAGTTGATCTTTAAGCGTAATTAGGAATCAAAGTGCTGAGAAAGCGCGAAAAGTTTTGAAAGCCTATATTCGCTAGATCCTAGTCCAGAGTTGTTTTTGCTGCATTGATCTGATCAATTTTGAGTTCGAGATCCAACAATTGATATCAGAGCCTTATTTTCTTCACTAGAGAGTGAATAAGGTATTTATTCAAATCTAAATTTTGTGCTTTAATGACATGTTATATGATGTGGTGTCATTTTCTCTAAGAAATTTTTCACGATTTCTTGTCATGAATTGTATGTAATAATTTGTGTGGTTATGTAAGAGTGAATAATTGGCCTCATAAAGTTTTCTTTGGATTTTCTTTTAAATGATATGTAATTATTGAGGGGTTGACCTTATGCCATTCAATTACCCTCTATGATTGTTTATTTTTCCATGTTTGTTAAGTTTTAGGTTATTGTGTTCTTGTACAAAGTAGTTTGTATTTTATTTTTGTAATTGTACAATTATTGATGAAAGA
Organism: Boswellia sacra; assembly: GCA_013180625.2. Lineage (NCBI taxonomy): Eukaryota > Viridiplantae > Streptophyta > Magnoliopsida > Sapindales > Burseraceae > Boswellia > Boswellia sacra. The sequence goes on from SNVD02005846.1 coordinate 7,304, forward strand.
ATGTGAAGATCAAGATGCATATCACATGGTGGCTGCATGGAGGGTGTCAACATGAGGTGGCTAGGGTTTTTGGGTGCCATGAAGGGAGCTTTAGACATGAAGCACAAAGGGTTTACGCCAAACTCCCTGAGGCTCCCCTTGCCCATGTGGCTAGACTAAAGCATGGGTTACGCCATGTGATGGGCTGCCATAGGGTTTAAGGGCCAAAGCCCCAAGGTTGTGGGCTTAGCCCACAAAACTATGAAGCAAAAGCCCCAAAACCCAAGCCTAGGGAGCTTTTGCATTTGCGCTCCTTTGAGGCTATTTTGGGAAAACAAATAGCCCTAGAACAACTATAGGGCATGTTGGATTGAAGGCCTAAAAGGGTTTTAGAAGGCCTTAAGGTCAATCAATTTGGCCCAAGTCCAAACGTAGTGAACCCCAATCCAAAGTGTGTGAGTTTTTATTGTTTTAGCTTAGTAGCCTATTGGGTTGTGCTCTATGGGCCTAGCTTGGTGGTTTATCACTAAAGTGGGGTCCAATGGACTTGTTGTTGATATCCAATAGCTTCTAGGCAAAAAAAAAAAAAAATCATAGTGTTGGGCTTATTGGGCTTATTTAGGCTCCAATCTAGACTAGTTTCAAGAAAGTTTACCCACCGGGCATGGTTTATTTTGAAACTAAAATCCAAATGAGTGCATTGTTTTAATGGGTTATCTCCCATCTTTTCCATGTTGTTTTGATGGTTTTACAGACCAAAACGATGACAAAATTAGAGTTGTGTAGCCCATTAAATCAAAGATACACTCTATAAGGGTGAGACTGTAAATCTAAAAACGTTCCAAGTCTGTGGGGGTATCTGTGAAAAATTTTAAAGTTTATGGACAGTTTTAGACAGTTCATTGCACACCATTAATTTTCAATTTTATGAATTTTGAAAATTATCTCGAAACCAATGGACACATATAAGCACAAGGTAGATACCAAGAAGATACAAGAGCTCTATATAAATATTAATGTAATCTTTTTAGAAAAAAGACCAACTATTTCATCACATGTATTGTTTTATGAAAGTTCAATTGTTTTATTTAAATTGTTAAATAAAATAATGACATATAACATGCCATATAGAGAAATAAGAATGCCACATCAAAATATTTTAACATGTCCATCCATTCATGCATAAATGTATATACAAAAAGATACATAAATAAATTAGAATTAATTAAATTAATTATTGTGATTTAAATTTTTATCAAAATTTTTGATAAATAGAATGTAAATCATAAACGTAATTAATAAGATTAATTAGGTAATAAAATGTGGATATAAAAAGTTTTCAAAAGAGTTTGGAAAAAGTTATATGGTCACGTTTTATAATAAAATCCCAAATTTTTAAATGTTTGAGTGGGAAAAGGTTTTATTAAACTAAAACGTATAGCCCACATTGTTGGATCATATGGATGGGCTATTCATAAGCCTCAACTTAGTCCGTCTTGAGGCCTTGCTCTCTAAAGAAGAGTTTGTGATAGTTGTCTTCCAAGATTGGATTTTCAATTGGATAAAATTATTTCAAGCAAACCATTAAGTGACATTTCCCAAAGAAATTTCATATTAATACAATATTGGAATTAGTTGAAGTAATGGTTACACACTCAATTTAATTTTTGAAAAGATATTCCTTAAAGGAATAATTTCATTTAATTAAAGGTTAAAATATGGTGGTTATTATTATTGAAATATGACATGTTTTGGGAATAATAATAATTAGAAAGAGTTCTAATTTAACCAAATAGAGTTATCATATTTTCCTAAAGAAAAGATAATTGTTTGGTTAAAGCACCATAGAATATTTTGCAGATTATTTTGGGTAAATGCATTTGTATTTTGGCATCCCACGCATCATATAGTAATATTCAAAAGTTGTATAGTTATTGATAAGGGTGTATGTTTATTAGTATAGAAAATGAATTGGATTGCATCGTTCTCAAGTAATTATATGCTCTGAGGGAATAATTATGCTGAATGGAGAATACAACTAGATTTGGTGTTAAACCTTGATAAAGTTAATTGGATATTGACTAATTCAATTCCTAGTTTGCCTAATGAGGAGTCTAATTAGCTAGACAAGGAATATTATAATACTTGGGTGAATGCAAATACTACAGCCAAGGATTATATATTTAATCAGTAATGATCTTCTTAAATAGTGTAAAGATATGATCAGCGCTGTAGAAAGCATTTCTCATCTTCATGAGATGTTTGGAGAGTAATGTCATCAAGAAATAAGATATGTTTTACAAAAACTTAAGTGTCTTATGCAACAGCCAAGACAGACTATTCATGTGTTCGAGAAGTAGAAGTTTTTGATGCAAAGACTAACGGAGAGTCCAAGATACACAAAGCATTAAATACCTTATCAAATGCATGAAAGGGCATTGGAAGACAAACTGCCCAACCTACTTAGCTGAGAAGAAAGCCAATCAAGGTAATGTACTCTTTATTGAATCATGCTTTCTGGAAGATTTTATCAATACTTGGATTATAGATTCTGGAGCTATTAACCATGTTTGTTATTCTTTAGAAAGGTTCCAGGCAACCAGACAACTAAATGAAGAGGAGCTGAGCTTGAGGCTAGGCAATGGAGTGTTGATGTCTGCTTGTGCAGTTGGAGAGCTGCATTTATGTTTTGATAGCAAATAATACATTGTTTTGAACAATTGTTATTTTGTCCTAGATTTTAAACAAAATTTAATTTCTATTTCTTGTTTAATAAATTCTAGATATTCTATTACTTTTAGCAGATCCGTTACTATAAGAAAGAATTAAGAGTTTATTTGTTTTGGAATGTTAAATAACAATCTTTATTTGGTTAAAAATATATTGCCTAATATAAATGACACTGAGTTAAATAACAAAAGAGTTAAGTTATCTTACACTAATGAAACATATCTTTGGCACCTTAGATTAGGCCATATTAATATTAAAAAGATTCAAAGAATGGTTAAGGATGGGCCACTAAGTCAATTGGAGGTTGAACCCTTACGAACTTGTGAATCGTGCCTAGAAGGAAAAATGACTAAGAGGCCATTTATAGTCGAGGGCTATCAAGCCAAAGAATCTTTAGAACTGGTACACATAGATGTATGTGGACCAATTAGTGTTGAAGCTAGAGGTGGTTTTGAGTACTTTACCACTTTTACTGATAATTACTTAAGATATGGATACATTACCTGATACATTGGAAGTCTGAAGCTTTTGAAAAGTTCAAAGAGTATAGAATAGAGGTAGAAAAGCAATTAGGTGAAAGTATAAAAGCATTACGATCATATCGTGGTAGTGAACACCTCTCAAGTGAGTTTGATGAATACTTGAAAGATAATAGCATAGTTTCTCAACTCACTGCACCAGGAACACCACAACAAAATGGTTTGCCAAAGAGAAGAAATAAAATTCTTTTGGACATGGTAAGATTGTTGAGTTATTCAACTCTACCCAATGGTTTTTGGGATATGCCTTACAAACAGCAGCATACCTTCTAAACCTACTTCCTTTTAAATTTGTTCCAATGACACCTATAGAAATATTGAGTGGCCATAAAGCTAGTTTACACCATATTTGTATTTGGGGATGTTCAGCACATGTGTTAAGGGGCAAAAGGGACAAGTTAGGTGCCAAAACAGAAGTATGTTTGTCTATAGGATACCTTAAAGGTACTAAAGGGTATTACTTCTATAGCCAATCTAATAAGAAAGTGTTTGTCAATACGATTACAACTTTCTTAAAAGATAACAATATAAGTAATCATAAGCCTCAAAGCAAAGTTTTTCTAGGAGAAATGTCTAAAGAAACTAATCCTGATCCGATTAGAGATATAAGTTTCAGTGGTTCGACTTGTACTTTTAGAACCGATTAAACACAATATCAAATGACATAATCTCCTACGATACCTTGTTGCAGTAGGACAATTGTGGACAACCTAACAAGTTCATTAGAGTATTATAAGATATTGAAGAGAATGAATCTGATCCTACTACTTGTGAAGAAACAATAAAGGATGCTGATGCTAATAGTTGGCAAAAGGCTTTCGAATCAGAAATAGAATCCATGTATTCTAATTTTGTCTGTAGATACACCAGAAGGGATAAAACCCTCTGGGTGCAAGTGGGTCTACAAGAGGAAGAGAGGAGTTTATGGAAAGGTAGAGACCTTTAAGTCAAGGCTTGTGGCTAAAGGTTATATCCAAAAGAAAAGGATTGACTATGATGAGACCTTCTTGCCAATAGCTACGCTTAAATCAACTCGTATTCTTGTATCCATTGCTACTCATTATAATTATGAGATATGGCAAATGGATGTAAAGAATACATTTCTGAATAGAAATCTTGACGAAAGCATCTATACGGTGCAACCAGAAGATTTCATAGAGAAAGGCCTAGAGCAAAAGGTTTGCAAATTTATGAGATCAATTTATGGTCTTAAACAAGCATCTAGGTCTTGGAACATAAGATTTGAGCAAACGATCAAAACTTATGGTTTTATTCAAAACATAGACGAGCCATGTGTCCACAAAAGAATACAAGAAAATAAGATAGTATTTTTCATTCTTTACGTTGATGATATTCTACTTATTGGGAATGATGCAAGAATATTATCACCAGTATAACTTTAGCTAGCAAAGCAGTTCGAAATGAAAGATTTGGGAGAGGCTAGTTATGCTCCTAGCATCCAATTTGTAATAGGAAGAACAAGAAACTAGCATTAGGCTTCCTATATAGACAAGATTTTGGCAAAGTTTTCTGTGCAAAATTCCAAGAAATGATTGCTACATTTCAGACATAGAATTAAACTTTCTCGAGAGAAGTCTCCTAAGACTCCTCAAGAGGAAGAAGAGATGAGACGAGTCCTATACGCTTCTACCATTGGGAGTCTCATATACGTAATAGTGTGCTGTCACAACCCAAAATCTCTTATATAGAGACTTTAGGTGTGATAAAAGAAAATAGAAAAGGTGTCGTTCTTTTTCTTTATTGGCTAAGACTGAAATTCATAAACATCTGAGTACATATCATCCAAGATCATTTCTAGCATACACATATCTTTTTTTATACATTTCACATGTGTCAAGTACAAATGTTTAGCTATGTATTCAAGATACACTTTTACATATACCGATATCTAAATTTAGTACATGGTTTACTATCTATACAACAAAATTGCCTATCAAAGTCTATGCTAAGTCAACACGTTTCCCCAAAACCATAGCATGCATGCAAACATCCAAACTCTCTAGGAAAGCTCTGGAACATCACTAGCACAAACGTTCTTTTGAGTACCTATGGATGAAGGGGTAAGCATACACAACCTAGTAGGTGTTAGCCCTAAGGCTACATGATAATTTTGATGATAACAATACACATTGATTAATTGAGATTTACTAACATGTTTATTTATGTGCAAGAGTAAGATCATTGAAATAATTTTAAAATCAAGAAGAGGCTTATTAAAATGAAGTGTTGAAGCTAAAGAGAAGACTACATGTTAAAGGCACCAAAGTTTAAGAACAAGGTTTGATTCAAGGAATGTGACACATGAGCAATGTTCAATCAATTGGTCATATATTTCTCTACAGATGCCCAAATTATGTGATTCTTCATCCTTTGGAAATCTTACTCAATTTATAACATTTCATATGTTTTAAAGAAATTCAAATTTCAAGTGTAAGGTTGTCCAAATCATCATGCAAGTTGAAAGACAAATGGAAGCAGCTGACATGAGCACCGAATACTATTTTGGACATATCTTGAGCTAGAAAAATCAAAATAACTTGATTCTTATGGCATTGGAAAGAGGACTTAATGAGGCACATTTCATATGTTTTAAAGAAATTCAAATTTTAAATGGAAAGCTGACATAATTGACATGCAATTTGGTAGACTGACACAGAGAAGAAAAATCAACTCACATGAGCACCGAATGGTTTTTTGGCCATATCTTAAGATAGAGATATCTAAATGCTTTGATTCTTAATGTTTTGGAAATATTATTCAACTATGAAGATCTTTTATGTTTTGAATAAATTCAAATTTCAAACGGAAGGCTGACAGAATTATCATTCAATTTGGTAGACTGACATAAGAAAGAAAAATCAAGTCACATGAGCACCGAATGGTGTTTTGGCCATATCTTGAGCTACAAATTTTTACATGACTTGATTCTTGATGTGTTGGAAAGCTTATTCAAATGTACAGATCTTTTATGTTTTGTATATTTTCAAATTTCAAATGGAACATTTATAAAAATGACAGAAAAAATTACGGTTTTTATGGTGGGCAGAAAATTTGGAGTTGGTGTCTTCACTTGATTAAGTTCATCTCATTTGCCTATAAAAGGAGCCATTCTCCCATGCATTCAAAAATAAGAAGAGCAAGAGAAGCATCTATCAAGCAAAAAACAAGAGAAATATCAAGTCTAGAGAGCTTTTATATTCTTTATCTACTCTTTGAAGAGAGTTGTACTTTTGTTGTAAAAATTTACTTTGTTCTTGTATTGTGGTGAGAGTGAGATCTTCTTGTAAAGGATAAAAGTTATCCTTGAGAGAACTCTTTCCTTGGTGAGGTTGTTCATCAAGAAGAACTCTTGGTGTGGTGTTATCAAGGGTTGAAGGAAGTTGCCTTGGTGAGGTTGTTCATCAAGAAGAACTCTTGGTGTGGTGTTATCAAGAGTTGAAGGAAGTTGCCTTGGTGAGGTTGTTCATCAAGAAGAACTCTTGGTGTGGTGTTATCAAGAGTTGAAGGAAGTTGCCTTGGTGAGGTTGTTCATCAAGAAGAACTCTTGGTGTGGTGTTATCAAGAGTTGAAGGAAAAAGTCTTGGGGAGGTTGTTCATCAAGCAAGTTGTAAAGATTTCTACAACTTAGTGGAAAGCTTAGCTCGTGGAGCTAAGAGCCCGTGGACGTAGGCAAGGTTTGCCGAACCACGTACATCGAGTTTGCACTCTCTCTATCCCTATACTCTTTACAGTTACTTGCACTTGTGATTGCTCATTATTATTATTCTCTTGATTACATATTTGATAACTTCTAATTTCATCTTCTTCACCTTCATTCTCAAAGAAAGAGTAAACTAATTTTGATCTTTCAAGAAAAGTTTTACAAATCCGTTTTAATAAATAAAAACCCAATTCACCCCCCCTCTTGGGTTGCCATACCTGGGTCAACAGTAGGAATTTCTTAAAATCTCATATCCAAATACAAGCACTCATGCTTTAAAACAAATCATATATATTTGATATCCCAACACATGCCACATATACATCCATTATCGTATACAAATGAACTATCCAAAATCATCAACCACCATCAACAGTGAACAAGGTATAACTAACACAATATAATTATGCGAAATATTATTATCAATTAATATCACATTTATAATATAATAGCTCTTGGATTGTACACACAAAATTTCCATTCCTAAACATGATTCAAGTTTGAACATATATATGATTTGTTAATTCAAAACAAATTTCTTAAATGGCACAGCTTTTAGAAAATTTTCTATCAACTCGGATGAACAGAGAAAATTTCAACATAGAACATGTTAATTCAAAAAATCACTAAAATTTCAATTCTCCACCAATTCAATCAATTCTAGTGGCTATAGAATCCTAGAGATCTCTAATTTCATGAAAAAAACAAGAAATTTATCAAAACAATTCTCAACAAATATGTTTCATGAAATTATCCTGGTCTATCAGGTGAAATAAGGTAGTTTTCGGCTTTCAACATTCATCTTCAAAAATTCATCAAAAATCCATTTTAAATCCAATTTAAGCAAGACCAGTGGAAAATTAAAGCTTTATATGTCTCCTTTCACAAACAAAAGAAAAACATGTATGATCAAAACTGAATCAAGTGCAAATGATTGTAACAGTACATGTAGTCACACAAGTAGGATTTTTTCAGCAAATACAATATCTTTCTTTCCATCTCCTAATCACCCAATCTTATTACTCATTTCAACACATAAACCTGAACAAAATCAATCTAAATCTAACCTAAGCATAATATAAATCAGTTATCATTTAAAGTAGAATTAGAATTTTGCTTAATTTAGTCATGAAATGAAGAAACTCGCACCTTATTTCCAAGAAAAACACCTAATCTTTCTTTCTTTCTCCTCTTCTCTTCTCCTTCTTCTCTTCTCTTCCTTTTTCTTCCTTCCTATAACTCTCCCTTCTTTCCCCCAAAATGATATAATTCACTTTTTAAAATCCCTAATTATTTTTATATAGGCATGGATAATTCCCTTCAAACCCAAATACCATGGCAATTACCATATGACTCCCTATCATATTTTTTTCCTCCTATAGACACCCTTACACATATTTACATAACACTATAGATATAACTATATACATATATAACTATATATATAACTATATATATATATATATATATCCAATACATTATAAGAAATAAATATTTAATTCTTTTAGGATATTATAATCTACCCTCCTTCAAAATTTCGTCCTTAAAATTGACAATATAAGGAATTACCTTTTGTATTAAAAACTTCAGGATACTTTCCTTGAATCTCACATTCTAATTCCCATGTGGCCTCTTCAATATCATGATGCTTCCACAAAACTTTGACTAATGGAATAGTCTTGCCACATAGGATTTGCTCTTGGGTGTCTAGGATTTGAATAGGAATCTCTTCATATGAGACATCTTGTTGAATATCTAATTCACTCCAATCTATAACATGTGTTGGATTAGGCGCATACTTTCTTAGCGTTGATACATGAAATGTGTTGTGAATTCCTGACAATCGTGGTGACAAAGCTAGCTCATAAGCTACTTTCCCAACCCACACCTATAACTTCAAATGGGCCAATGTAGTGTGGGGCTAGTTTGTCTAAAACGCATCAAGCCTTTATGTTGAGACACTTTTAAAAACACATGGTCACCCACCTTGAATTCTAGTGGTCGTCTCTTTTTGTCTACATAATTTTTTTGTTGACTTTGAGCTCTAAGTAAATGTTAGTGTATTGATGCGTTCGAAACTAGCAAGTATACTAGTCACACAAGTAATAAAGTGATGAGTAAGATATCGTTCCCACGAGGTTGTTTCTAATTGAATTTGTTATTCGAAAACAACAATTAACTAAATAGGGGGTTTTGTTGGTTGATTAACTAAATGAACTAAGAATACAAATGAAGAATAACAAAATAGAAAGTAAATTTGAATGAAAAATCAATGGGAGACACTTGGTTAAGAGTTCATTCTCTGCCACAAGATATGAATTTGTGAATTAACATAGAATTGTAATCCAATTACAGCATTGAAGTTATCAACCGTAGATAACAACAAGCTCTGTTATCCCAATCTTTCCTTACTTTGTTTTTAAATAAAATAGGCTCTTTACTTAATCTCTATCCATTAAACAACCCAGAACAAGCTCTCTAAATTTAATTCAATGGATGCATTATGAAAAGAAAGACAGGTTGATCTAAGCAATAAACACACAAGCTCGGATTATTTAACTTAGGTTATATTCTCCAATTGCAATCTCTGATCACAATTTTGCTACTAATGATTATAAATTCAAGACAATTACGGATCAAGATTTCTAATCTAGCAATAGACAATATCCAAATTATATTCAGTTGGCCATTCCAAATACAATCAGCAAGCAATCATAAGCATTAGACATAGGAAAATACAAGCAACTTCAATTAGAGAATTGGATAACAATTTCTTACACAATCAACTTACAAAAACCATATCAGGGCTTTGAAATCACCCTCAACCAATTCAGATTCAGTTACACATGTTTAAGAACGTGGTAAATACAATACAACATGGAGACATTCCAGAAAATGAAAGGGAAGGGAAAAACTTAAGCAAATTTGATGTAATTCTCTTTGGATTGTAGTTCTTCCTCTTTCCAAGCTTCCTTTCTCCTTCAAGAACTCCAAGAGATGAAAGAATTCCAGAGCTGCAGCCTCCACCACGTTCTCCCCTCTTCAAGTTATGAAAATAAAACCCTAACATGTGTTTAAATACTCTGCTACAGTAACCTGCTACAGTGTCCCGTATTATACATGCTACAGTGATTTGTGGCATTACATTTCTATACTTCTCACACTGTTTTGATTACAACTTTTGGTACACTGAATGGATTTATAAACCGTAAATTTCTCCAAAAAATAGACTTCGATAGCTTTCCAACGGTATATAACATGTCGTCGGGTTCATTGTATATCAATACAATTAAATCCGAGAAGATCACTGACTAGCAGAGGTGAAAATGAAGGGTTTTACTCCATTTTTGTGCAAGTTGCTCCAAAACTCCTACAACCATCAAAACCACACAAAAACTAAAAATACCAAGGAATATAGCAAAGAAACATGGACGAATTGATATGAAAATGATATATAAATAGACACTTATCAAATTCCCCCACACTTAGACTTTGCTAGTCCTCGAGCAACTACGACAATATGAAATAAAACTAACCCGAAACAGAATCAACAAAAAAATTAAAACACACAAATGCTTTATCTTGCAAATAGGCCTCAAAGATTGTACTTAATTATAACCCAAGGAAAACTTCAAAATAATGCACTTGATCAAGAATTTCATCTCAAAGATTAGTTTCGCTTCACTTCAATTCCTCAAGTGTGTGTGTGTGTGTAGAGCCATTCTTACCTAATCACTTGTAACCCGGATGAGTTTATGCATAAAAATGAATCATATTTAATATTGAAGATGTGTGTATAAATGAACTACATAGGCTTGCTTCTCAAGTCACTCTCCACTAATGTAGACATGCACAATACCAAGGATCAAGTAGGACTTTATTAAGCTTGTAACGTTTGGCTTGGGTGAAGGTATGATAAAGGATAATAATTTGGCGCAAATCACCCACAAACACATAAATCATTCAAGGCAAAGTAGAGCTCAACCCTATAACACAACTTTATTTCAATTCACCAAGTTACTCCCCCAAACTTATTTAGAACACTCAATCTTCCTTTTTTTTTTTTTTTGCAGAAAACAAAAGAAAACTACACCCCCACACTTTGTTGTTTCATTCTTTTTAAGAACACTTAAGGGTATAGATCTCTTATTCTTCTTCTTTTGTTCTTTTTTTTTCTTTCTTTTTTTCTTTTTTTTAATTACACTTCCCCTCCCCCACACTTAAACAACATATTGTCCTCAATGTGTAAGTACGTGGACGATAAGTACAGATTGGCTTTTTTTTTTTTTTTACCAACACAATAGGACTCACTTGCATTGCTCACGACACATCACAACCTCCTCTAACTTCCCAAAACCAGAACATAGCTCAGAATTTAATTATGAATGATCTACATGCTCATAGGTAAGGGATAAACTGTTTGGAACAAATTCATTTGAGGTTAGGAAATCTTTTAGTGAGTTTACAAAGAAAAAGGCTTACAAAGGCTCAAAGGGGTAACTAGGGATCAATTTCAGTCAAGGTTGGCTATTAAGGCTCAAACGGTCCAAAGATGGCCTAAATCATTTCCCCAATTTTGCACAGTCTAGGATTTCGCCTCGAGTGACCATCAAACAAGTTCTAGAATTCATTGAAATCTGAAGAAACATTTAAATTACATAAACTTTCTCTAAGTGAACAAATAACTCAGTGATAATAGCTCATTGCTCAATGTTGTGCAAGGAATCAAAAGCAAAGCGAAAACCAATAAACATTTCAAGCACACAGATCCATGCATCATTTATCATTTTCCAAGAGTTATTCTTAATTCAATCATTATGTTATCATCGACCTACAAAATGCAAGAAAAGAGGTACGTGGCGTTGTTACACCTGAGTCAAGATTGTATATTTCAAAAATCCTTAGGACCAGTAGCCCGTAGACTTAAGGTTTCTAGCCTATATACCTTTATTATGAAAGAACAAAACAAGAGACAAGACACTTCAAACACATGAAATAAATAAACTACAGATTTATTTAGAGAGAATGCGTTTCAAGAGTTAAGAAAACCCCATATTCTGCCATTCTCAGGTTTTTCCACAATGTTTTTTTTTTTTTCGAATCGAAAACTGATAAAGACAAAAACACACAACAACTCGAAATTACATAAAACTAAACTTACTCAGAAAATAATAAAGTCCAACAAATCAACAAACCCAAACCAGTCAGTTAGAATGGGTCTAAAAAGTTTAGAAGTTAGCCTCCTTATTCAGCCATTATGGATTGAAAAGATCCAGAATGCGTTTCAAGAGAACTTGAACTTTTTTAGCCACCACTCTAAAAACCGAGATTAGAAAATATTACCTGGGACGAAAGAAATAACCTGAAAAAGCTTAAAAGAAATGACATGAAAAATCTCAAATAAACACACTAAAAAGAAAGTAAACAAAAACGAAGCAAACCAGCTGATAGAGATTACAGATGGAGCGTTAAATCCAATTTACGCCTCTTATTGCCTTCTCCAAACCAATCAATCCGAGCTGTTGTTGGATTAGGCGAATAGACGAATTCTTGTAGTTTGTCAATTAACTCCCCTGCTGTTGAAGCTGTAACAAGGATTTGCCTCGCTGATGGTGAGATAAAATTTTTTTCTACAGCTTGATCAAGAAAAGACAACAAACCATCAAAAAAATTATTGACATTTAACAAACCAATGGGTTTCCGATGGATGTTTAGCTGTGCCCACGAGGTGATTTGAAATATCTCCTCTAATGTACCATAACCACCAGGCAAAGCTATAAATGCATCGGACTTAACAACCATATGTGCAATACGCTCATGCATACTAGAGACCTGTAACTCTTCCCCGATTATGCCTACGATATCTCGTACAGCTAATGGTTTGGGGATAATGCCGAGAACTTTGCTCCCTCCTAGGAATGCAGCTGTCGACACACACCCCATTAACCCAAGACTACCCCCTTCGTAAATCAAATGAATACCCCTCGCAGCTAATGTCCTACCAAGATCAAGAGCTACTGTTGTAAACTCTCCATCTTTACCAAATTGCGATCCACAAAATACGCATATATTTTGGAATCGCCGAATTGGTGTTTTCTACATTTCTAAAAGTGCTCTAAACTTGTGCAAGATAATGATGTGCGTTAGGTATTATGTGATTCAAGTGCAAGATAGGTTATAAAATGACATTTCAAAATATGCAGCATGGATATATACACACGTAAAACTCTCAAATTTGACAATGGGGACATAATTTCGGTGGGAGTTGCTCGATGCAGATTTATCGCCCCAAGATTTGAAAAAATAAGATATGCTTTCGACGAGGTTTGACAAAACCTACACACTTGTCTCCCACGTGAAGCATGGAAAATGGAGATACACTTTCGGCGGGGGTTGACAAAACCCCCACTCTTGTCTCCCACGTGAAGCATAAAAAATAGAGATACACTTTCGGTGGAGGTTGACAAAACCTCCACACTTGTCACCCACGTGTACTTATGCCATAGGGTAGTCATATGGTTTGTCAAAAAGAAAACTTGAAATTAAAACAAACAAAATCAAAAAACAACAACAACACAAAAAACAACATTGATAATCAGATCAAACGAAACAAGAAAAAAAAAAATTCGACAACAACAACACACATTCAAATATACAAGTAGTTGTGATTGTGGCTCACATCTTCCTCTGGGTTTACGTCCAGTAACGGCTGAAACGCCTTCTATGAGTCGGGGATTTGCTTCCCATCCAGTTTTCTTATAAACTGGCAAACAGGGTCATTTTTAGTTAGATTCCCTAGACTATAACACTGCAATTCATCACGAATTGTGTCCATAGATTAAGCAATTCACGCTGAACAAGTCCACAAGTATGTGACTCGAGATTTAACAAAACATTATCCAGCGACTCATTACTCAAACCATTCTTAATAAATGAAAGTTTATCTTCTCTATTCCTGGACGCAAAACCTACTGAACGACAAGTCAGGTTACAATTCCATCTAGCACATTTATAACATACTTGTAACCTTTTCACTCTTCGCCTCTTGGCGTAGTAGCTCTTTCCTAGACTAGGCATGTATTTTGCGAGATTAATGTCCGGCTCACCGGACAATCTCACCTTGGCTTCGATAAGCCATCGGATATCAGCAGGCACATTTAGGAGCATCAATGCCCAAAGTCTAGTAATCCGTACTTTATAAATTTTAAACACAGCATTTTGAGGAAGTGAAGGGAAATATTTACGAAGGTTCGACAGAAAGATATCGGCATCCATTGAAGAAGAGAAAAGTAGAGATATTACCGATCATGTGATTGAGTTTGTTCTTCTCCCAGATATGCACGTTTCAAACCTTCGGGCAATGGTTTCAGCTCCCCTTTAGATGTTTCCTCAAGCTATTGAACAAATGAATTCGAAGTATGAAATAATCAAATTAAACAAAAGGAAGGAAAAGAAAAAAGCAGAAACGAAACTAAAGACACATAAAAGAGATAACAACACAATAACAAACAAAAGTAAAAAACAAGTAAAAACAAATAAGACAGATGTCAAAGAGAGATAAAACCTGATCAATTTGATGGCCTACGAAAGGAATCTCCTTGAGACACAAAAATCGACCATTATTACCTTATTTTATTTTTCTTTTCCTTTTTTTTATTTATTTTGCAAAAACATTGGGTTGCCTCCCAATAAGCGCTTGGTTTAACGTCCTCAGCCCGACGTTGGTTCCATCATGGGAGGATCCAATCTCCGCTGTGCTTCTCTAGTGGGCTTGGATCCTTCTTCCAACAAGAAATGGTGCAAGCATATGGTTGGGCATTGGATCTTAGCAATCGTCCACTTAATAGCTGTTTTGTGAACTCTAAGTACTCGGACACGTTTCTCTTCTTGTAGTGGTGCAAGGCCCATTTCTATTGTAACTAGTAAAGGATCTTTGTCACCCAAAAACACATGCCTCAAATAATCTGGAAGTAGCTTAAACTCCAAGGTATTGGCTTTCATCATAGAAGGAAGAAGTTTCTCATTAGATAAAGGCAATTCAATGCACGAAACATCATACCTGTTTGTGATTATAGCTATAGTCTCATCTAAGAATGCCATAGCTTCCTCCATTTCTTTGGACACTTGTATCAACCTTCTTGGTTCTTTGGAATTTTCTGTCCTTATGTGCTCACTAATAGCCATTTCCAATCCATCCTTGCAAGTTAACTCAAAACATTGCTGTGGCAAAGAATCAATAATGTCAACTGCAAAAACAGAATGCAAGTCACTAGTGTACCTCATTGCCTCGAAAATATTGAAACAGATAACTTTGCCATCAAACTCCATGGTGAAAGTGCCATAATGAACATCAATCTTGATTCTAGCAGTTTTCGAGAATGGCCCCCCTAAAAGAATCGGTGTTGGATTAGGAGATGTCTCATCCTCTATTTTAAGGACATAGAAGTCTGCTGAAAAACCAATTGATTCACCTGCACAAGCACATCTTCCACAACTCTTTTGTGATATGCATTAAAATGATCAGCAAACTGAATGGTAATACCAAATTTCACAAAAGGTCCAAGATTTAAAGAAGCATAAATAGAATATGGCATGACATTAATAGATGCTCCTAAATCAAACATAGTTCTTTCAAACTTGGTATTACCAATGGTGCATGGAATGATGAACGTACCTGGATCTTTGTATTTTGGAGGAATTTTTCTTTGCATTACAGCTGAAACATTTTCCCCCACACTTACTTTCTCATTTCCCTTCAACTTTCTCTTGTTGGTGCATAACTCCTTGAGAAATTTTGTACACTGAGGTACTTGCTCGATAGCATCCAGAAGTGGTATATTTACCTCGATTTTGTGAGAAATTTCCAGGATTTCTTGTTCTTGTTCCTCC
>SNVD02005847.1:0-23370 GCA_013180625.2 Boswellia sacra
TGATGGCGATGATGATGATGATGATGATGATCTCGATACCGAGCACCAGTGCTCCACCTGCGAGGACACTCACGAACACGACGACGACGACGGCGACGACTGGGCGCTGGACGCCGACACCAAGGGCGACGCAGAAACGAGCCGATCGGTGCCAGGCGGTGACGTGTCCAGTCCAACGGCCGCCCTCGGAGCTCACAGTGCCGAGCACAAGGCCAAGAAGCCGCTGAGCCCAGATGGCGCCCAGACACTAAACTGCAGTTCCACCAACTCTCTACCTGCGGCCGCATCGGACGGCCCTCCTACTCAGAGACACCAATCTCAATCTCAGCACCAACCTCTTCGGCACCAACACCAGTGCCAGCACAATCAGCGAGCACACCACGAACACCACCACCCTCAAGCCCGCCCACGCCATCACCAACGCAATCAAGAGCACAATAAGCATCATCACAACCATAAGCAAACACACAACAATCTACACCGACAGCACCACCAACTGAATCACAGCTCTTTCAGCCTCAGACCGAGTCCGCGCGACTCGCGCGGCGCCTATCTGATCGACAGGAGTCCGCAATACTTTGAGCCCATCCTCAATTATCTGCGCCACGGCAAACTCATCATCGACCACAACGTAAACGTGCAGGGCGTCCTGGAGGAGGCCAAGTTCTACGGCATAGTGAGCCTACTGCCCATGCTCGAGTTGGAGACCGAGCGCTGGTTCAAGAAACGCCACCAAGACTTGATACAATCGCAGCTGGATTACGATAATAATCAACTTATACAGCACCGACACTATCAGCAGACTGTCTTTTCGTCGCCGGCAGTCGGCGGTATGGTGCCCACGGCATCGTCCACCTCAGCGGCGTCGTGCATGCAAAACAACAATTATAATATTAACAGCAGCACCAGCTGCAGCACCATCACCAACAACAACCACAACCACAACAACAATGGGAACCCGGGCGGTGTCTTTGTTGTCTTGGACAGTGAGAATAGCAGGCAGAATTGTGGCCAACAGGCCCAGCAGGCGCCGCCCTTGACACGGCAGGATGTGATAAAGGCGCTCATCACCACCTCGGGCCTGACGCGTGAGCTCCGCTTCCAGGGTTGCAACTTGCACGGCGCCGACCTGTCCCGACTCGACCTGAGGTCGATCAATTTCAGGCTGGCCAACTTGCGATGTTGCAACCTTAGGGGTGCCAACTTGTCGTACGCCAACTTGGAGCGGGCCAACTTGTTTGGGGCCAATTTGGAGGGAACTCAGCTAATATGTACAAATCTTTCATTTGCTAATCTGGAGAACGCCAACTTGCGGGCCATCACAACGACGCCGGCGAACAGTATTGATTTGAATCAGAATAGATTCTCGCCGACGCTAACAATAAGCAGCAACACCAACAACCACAATAACAACAATAGCAGCAACAACAACCTGAACCACAACAACCATAACAATAATATTCTACAACAACTGGTTGACCAGCAGCAGCAACAGCAACAACACCAACTGCAACTCCAGCACCGCGCCCAAGAGCAGCGGCCGATCGGCAATGGCGGGCCCACAGCGCGCGGGCCAGCCACTCTGGAGCCGCAGGCCTGCGTGAAGCTGTGCGCCACCTTCGAGAGCGCCAACATGAGACACGCCAACTTGGAGGGATCTCAGCTTCAGGACGCGAACTTGAGGAAGGCCATACTCAAGGGGTCGAATATACAAAATTGTGATCTCACTCGGGCCAACCTGTACGGGGCCGACTTGGAGAATTGTGATCTGTCCGGGAGCGACCTGAGCGAGGCGAACCTGGGCAAGGCCAACACGAAGGGTGCCCTATTTGAGTTAGAAGTTTCATAGTGAGGACGTTGGCGCAAGCGCGAGCCCAAATTGACCCGCCACGTGGGCGTCCGGCTCAACTCGATCGGATTCCTTCCGTCTGGCTCGCTCAGGTTCGGTTCGGTTCGGTCCGATGGTTTCGCCATCGACATTGCCAACGAAGCGCAGCGAACGCGAGTCTGCCGGACGTCTGGGACGCTGGCCAGCAGGTCGGCCGGCCGTCTGTCTGGATGGGTCCTGGAGTTGAATGAAGACAGGTCGGCCCCTGGGGGTCATTGGCAGCGCGAGACAAAGTGCGCCAACTCACGGTTAGAAACACACTTACGTCAGCACCAAACCAACCTCGATTTCGACACCAACTCACTCTTATTCACAACACACAGACACACAGACACACACACACATACACACATTCGATTTCACTGTAACATCACTAGAAAGTACAAATAAACCACGACAGCAGCAACCAGATGTATCCATATCTCGACAGGCTGTCGCTATTTTAGCCTCTTTTGGCCGTGAACCAACTCGTCCGGCAATCCGACCAGTGCTAAAATTCGAGCCGCCAGGCGGCGCCACAGGCTTCGTGTGCCAGCGCTTGCCTGCCTGTACCTAGCGCCGCTCTCTAGGGCCTAGAGACTCTACGAGCTGCTGCTGTTCCTGGCCAGGCGGGCGGCCAGTTTAAAGACGGCGCTCGCTTGAGTTGGCCGGCGGCCGATCAGACGCTCGCCCACAGAGCTCAAGAGCTGAGCGAGAGAGCGAACGTTAGTCCGTAGGGCGCCGCTCGAACGCACGCCTGGCCAGCTCCACTTGTGCCTCATTTGTTTTCACACCTTAGTCCAGGCCGCCGGCTCGTTTGGGTGGCTCGCGCACGACGATTCAAGCAAGCGTCCGCCCCCGCGCGCACGACGACGACGACGCCCACGATGACGATGACGACGACGACGGCGACAGCGATCACACCCACCGGGTCGCTGGCACCGGACTCTTATGTGTCATGGCGTCAGTCCTCGCGAATACTCAAACAGGCAAGCGGCGCTCTGTCGCCGAAATTCTCTTTGTTCCGTCGAGGACAGCCCGGAATCCACCAGCCAGGTAGCTGCACTCGGCGGGTGTAATGTCGACGAGACTGCGATCTTCATAGGTCGGCTTAATTGAATCTGAGCTCGAGTGTCTGGCCGAGGACGACGAGCGAGGCGCGAGTTCGCCGGGCGGACGAGTCGCCGCGCTCGGACTCGAGCTGTCGTCTCGGAATAGTAGTGCTGGCGTCGCCTTCGTCATCGGCGTCCAACACTTAGGCCGGGGGCGAGCCGATTCCGGAATGCACTGGCAACCAAGACGCCGAGGACGTCGTCGCCATTTTCGTCGGCGACGAGTTGTTACCGTCGCCTGCGAGCGCGTCAACAACACGCTCGAGCGACTGTTCGCTTGAGTTCACGTTTTAAGCGTTTGCACGCGCGCCCGAGTCAGTGAGCCGGCCGGGCGTCATTTGCGCCCCGCCAAGCGAGTGGGCGCCGCCCGAGCTCGCCGCTCTCAGCCGAGCTCGAGGGCTCGCGCCCGCCATGCGCCACTGCTATGCTATGCGATACGATGCGATACGATGCGATACGATGCGATGCGATGCGATGCAATCAAGAGGAAAACAATCTAACTATTGATGTGAATGGCGCGCGACTCTAGCGATTGGTGCGCCAGGGAGGCAGCCCAGCGGTTCATTAATTAGACGCGCGCGTTCGCTCGCTCACTCGCTTGAGTCTGCCGGCCGAGCGCCCCGAAGTCTTGGCCGTCGCTGTGGAGATGTGGAGGCGATGCGGGTACACCGAGCGGCTGGCTGCCGGTCGGACAAGACGGCCCCAATAGCTGTGCGCACATTGTGTTCGCTTCAGAGGCGCCGGCCATGAGCTTGGCGCCGCTCAAAGCGCCAGTTATTTCACGGCCACTTGAGGCTCCAGCTGGGGCGCAAACAGATTTATCAATTACACGGCCCAGAGAGCTGCGGTCGCCAGGGCATCGGCGCGCTCGTCTGTGTGAAGCGCTCTAATTCGGTTAGCTCGGACGCGGCGGGCGCTCGCTCGCACCGAGTTCGAGCCGACAAAGTGTCACGAAAACATTCGAGTCGCCGTTGAAGGGAAGCACAGCAATGCAGTCACTCCGGCGGCGGCGGCGGCAGCGGCGACAACGGCGCCCAAGACCACGACGACGATGACGGCCACGATGACGATGGAGCTCGAGCGGCGAACTCGACGAAACCGCAAATTTTGCGCCCGCCGACGCCTAGGCAAATTTACATATTACAACGAGCGCAAGGGGCGCACTCCAATTTCAGTGGGCGCCGCTGTTCTTAGAGAAGAACTCAAAGAGGCCGCCGCCGTCGTCTTGGCGTCGCCGGCGCCACACCACGTACACAACAAATAGAGTAGTTGTTGGGTACGCGGCGAGCGGCCAGCAAATTGGCGCGCCGCACTCGATCTTTATCAAGATAACTCGAAGTGACTCTAGCACGCCCGCAGGCCGCCAGCTAGCGCCGTTTGTGCGCCCACGCAAGTGAGGCGCGTGCGCTCGCGGCCTCTCGCTCGATGGCCGACAGCTCGACAACACAACGAGGAGCGAGCAAGATGGTGGTTGTGGTGAGCTTGTGGCAGGGACACAGAGACCCGGAGACACAGGAGGCAGTGTGGCTGCGGGTGGGCACACCACAAACGCGACGCCCGACCAAATTGATTTCGTGGGCCTCGCGGCTCGTGAGACGAGCTGACGGCTGACCTCGAGCAGGCCAACACACACGTCCGGCCGTGAGGGTCGCGGCGACGACGACGACGACGACGACGACGACGACGACGATGATGACTGCGACGCCTCAGATCAAACGGACGCGCAGAGGTCGCTTGTTTGGGCCGACAGTCAGGGCAATCACGTAGGCGCCGGATAATCTGCGTAGTTGTTTCGTGCTGCATTTGCATAAGCGCGCGCCGCTCAAGGCTACGACGGCGGCGGCGGCGCCGCCAGCGATAACAACAGCAACTGCGAGTATGACCGTCCCGGCGGCGCCTGAGACTAGAGAGACGCGACAATGCGACGACAACGACG
Source organism: Boswellia sacra (assembly GCA_013180625.2). Taxonomy (NCBI): domain Eukaryota; kingdom Viridiplantae; phylum Streptophyta; class Magnoliopsida; order Sapindales; family Burseraceae; genus Boswellia; species Boswellia sacra. The sequence goes on from SNVD02005847.1 coordinate 4,916, forward strand.
GGGCGCTACAGACGCCCAACATTGGTGGCTGAGCGCTCACCGCGGGCCCAGTTGAGCGTCTCGCTGGCGGAACTTGAATATTCATTCGCCGGCCTGACTGCCAGGTCGACGTGCTCGGGCGGCCCGTTGTCATCGTCGTCGTCTTCGATTGGCCCCACTCGGACGGCGATGGCGGGCTTGATTGAGCGCTCGACATTGGCTCTGGAGTCGACTCGCGCGGGTCAGTGGCGACGCCCGAGGAGAGCTCGCCAACCGCTCGCCAGTCTCGTGGCGCCCAAAGTTAGCCGCGGGCCTACCTGCGCGGGCGCCGGGCGACAGAGGCGCTCGCGCGCGTGCGCTGAGCAGCGTGGCGAGGGCGCTGCGCCGACGCAGTGCCGCTAACGAGACGCACGCCGCCGCTTGCGTCATCCCGGCAAGCCCTCGGTGGCGTGAGCGCGCGTCGTGGTGGCGGCCGATATTAGTTATCAGCCGGCGAGCACCGCGACGCCGGCGACACTAACAGCGCCCGCCAATAGTGGGCGCCGGCTCGGCCTCGTTGGGCACCCCTCACGCTCATAGACACAAACACAAACACACGGCCGCGCACGAACACCTGTGCACGTGAGAGAGAGAGAGAGAGAGAGAGGCAGAGAGAGAGAGAGAGAGAGAGAGAGACGCGCAGAGAGGGAGAAAGAGACACAGGCAGGCGAAGAGCTAGGGGACGTGCGCGTGTCGGCCAGGAAGTGAGTGCGATTTGCGGCGCTATCGGCTCCAGAGTGCCTCCATAAACACAGCCAGGGCAAGCGAGCGGGCCAGTCATTGGCTAGCTGTTGGCGAGAGAGGCGCCCGAACAATCAATCCCGGCCGACGGGGTGCGCACGAGAATCAATCAATTTGCGTGCCGCCGACGAGCGAGCGAGCGAGTGTTGCTTAAGTGCTAGGAGGGCGGGCAAGTGGGAGTAGGGCCAAGAGAGTGAGCGAGTGCTATTGAGCGAGCGCGCAAAGAACCCTCGGCTGGGCGAGAGCATCGGTGAGCGGCGCCACCAATATGATTGAGTTTATGCCACTCGGCGGCCACGCGCTCCGCCTCACCGGCGCGCCCAGACTCAGGCCCTGATCTGCGCCAACCCACAGCCAGAGTGCCGAGTCCCACGCGCACGACGACCGTCAATTTTAGCTCAAGAACGATTCCAAGCGCCAGCAGCATCGCCGGCTACACGACCACGACCGCGACCGTCATAGCCGACGGCCGCCTCGCAAGCCGCCCATCAACGCCCACGCGCTCGCCCTCCGGCTCACAGATGCGGGCGGTCACGGGCTAATCCGAGTGCGAGCGCGCACGTCCGTCTCTCAGAATGACGCCCACAAAGTGCCCGCGCGCTCAAATCGCCCGCATGGCCGCCGCCGCCGTCGCCAGCGCTGCCAACGCCCCGGGCCGGCCACGCATCGTCGGCGCCAAGACAGGTGATAGGGGCCCGAGAGTCGCGGAGCTCGGCGGCAATCCCTCAAGTGCCAATATTTGTGGCGCTATGTCGGCCACCTTGACGCTGGAGGCGACAGTGGCGGCCACGGCGGCGCTGGGTTTTCGCAAAATTGTTTGCATTGATAATGAAGAGCCGCGCAAAGGCCCGCCCGCCTCGAGCCCGCACAAGTCGCCGCCCGCCTGCGGGCCACCAAGACGTCAAACTAGAGGTCGGCCGCGAGAAGGTGGAAAATGGCGTGCGCCACACTTTGATGGCGCCGCGACTAATGAGCAAACACGTGCGAGGCAACGACGACCAAAGACGACGACGACGACGACGACGACGACGACGACAAATCCGAGTCGCAAAAGGGCCCCTTTGCGACTGAATACGTGCGCTCAGCTGAACTGTGGCCGTCGGCGATGCGCAGCGCCGCCGCTACCACCGCTCAGTCCCCGAGTTGGTCTCGCCTTCGATGACGCAATCAGCCGACGGCGCAACTCGTCTCAGGTCGCCACAACCCGCGCCATGCTCCCAATCTCAATCCCAGCCCTTCTCTGCACTGTGATACTGCTCCAGGTGTGCGCCGGGGCCCTGTACTCGCCGCTACCGCCCAGCCAGCCAGCTCCGGTAGGGCCAGCCCTCCTCTCGGCGCAGCTCAACCCACTTCCGGTTGGTCCAAGTCCCAAGGGCGAGCTTGAGGTGGCGGGCGCTGAACTTGAGGGCGTGGCGGTGGAGGCGGAGGCGGAGGAGCTGAACGAGGTGGAGAAGGAGGCCGAGGATGCGGGCGAACTGGGGGCTGGGGCGGAGGCGCGCGCGCCTGTCGGTCAGGATGATTACAGTGATTACGGCACGTACATTATCTACAACTCGCCCGATGTGCCGCGGGCCCAAGACGAAGTCAACGAGCGCCACGACGAGGGCCATTCATCGAGCGACTTGAGTGCCGACGCCAGCCCGAGCACAGGCACGCGACCTGAAGAGGCTCGAGGTGCGGGGGAGGCCATTCAGCGCTTCTTCTTCGCGGCTCGACGACGTGACGACCGTGAACTTAACTCGACACCTGAGCTGAAGTCAACAGTCGGCCGCCCGCTGCAGACGGGCGCCGAGTGGGAGCTTGAGGCGAACAGCCACGACCACGTCGAGTGGGCCCCGACTGAGCCGAGACCGGTCATTATCAGCACGATGCCCACTTTTGATGCGACGAACGCACAAAAGCCAGCCGCGCCCGGCGGCGAACAAGTGTCCTCGTCGGCGCCCTCGTCGCCATCATCGTCGTGGGCGGCGGCGCCGGCGGGGTCGTTGTCGCACAGCGGAGTCATTGGTATGCAGAACTCGAGATCATCAAACAACAATGATAACTCGAGGGGAACAATGCGCGAACCGTCGCCGCCCATCCGCGCAGATATGCAATGGTCGTTACTCACATCGGGCCCGACGCAGTTTTCAGGACCAGCGGGCACTGGCGCGCCGCCACGGTCGCCGGCCCACTCGTCATTAGCATCAATCAGTGATAGTAATAGTGATAATAATATTAGGAATAATAACGACGCGGCCTCGAGCGGCCTCAAAGGCGACGGCGGCGACCAAGACGACCAGGACGACGACGTCGACGACGACGACGGGGTCGACAATGGACACGCCGATGACACCATTGAATCGCCAGCCAGCCCGCCCATTTTGGCGCTACCCAGGCAGCAGCGCGCCTCAGCCGTCGCACACAATGGACTCGAGTCGACGGGCACTCTGGAGGACAAAGTCAGGCTTGAGAGCAGCGGCCATGGCGAGCAAACGCCGGAAGCGTCTGGCCATCTGCGTGCGCGCGAAAGGGGCGCGCATAGCGCGCGCGCGTCCATTGAATACAGCCCATCAAGCTTGACGGATTCTCTGGTGGCGCCGGCGTGGACGCCGTCGAGTGAGTCCCAGCCCGTGCACGACGGACACGGCAGAGATCGCGATCACGACCGCGACCACAGCGACAACGCCAATGCCCACGCTGCGAGCCGGTGGCACGAGCTCAGTTTGTTCCGTTCCAGTGACGCCAAAGGCGAACACGAACTCGAGCCCACGCCGGCGCGAGCTCACCATGACGCCGGCTTCCCCGACCACACAACACCACGCGCGCCACTCTTATCACATCACAAGCACTCCAAGTGGGCGCGTCCGCCGGCGCCGTCGTTGCTGTCGATTTCGCCGCCTCCGCCCCCACCACTGCCTTCGCCCTCGCCGCTGACCCGGACAACTCCGAGCGCGGCCCCGCCCACGCCTCTGGAACTCGACGGTGATGAACTGGGCGAAGAGGACGTCAAGTGGTTGAGCCAGATGAGTAAGAAGGCCATTATGCTGGCCAAGGGCACAGGGGCGCCTGTCGCTTCCAGCCGGCCGTCCACATCAACAGTGCGCTCTTGGCTGTCTTCTTGGTTTGGGGTCAACGACGATGCGCAGGCGCTCCCACACCAGAGTTCCCACGACCCCGGTGACCAGACACACAGGTCATCGGGGATCGGCTTGCCGCCAGACGCCGGCCAGATCGATCATTATCACACCATCAGCCTGGCCTTAGACGCACATCGAGCTGATAAGAGCAAGGAGTCCGGTCAGGATTCTCACACAGACGGCCACTCGAACAAACCGAGTCAATCCTCTTCGAGTCCAGGTCCCTCGCTCGCTCACGTGCTCCTACAATGGTTCAGGTCTACATTCAAGCTCGGCGAAACGGAGCACGTGGACGAACCATTCAGTGAGCCAGAACGAGTGTCGGACGCGTCGCGTTCGCCGAAGCCACCTGGGATCCCCGGAAGAGCCCATGTGTCGACGGTAGACCTTGAGCCGGTGAAGGCATCTGCGATCACCACGCCAGCCACCGTGTCAGTCGGCAATCGCACAAAGACAAACAAGGTTGTACGTGTGGCTACGATTCCCAGCGCTGCCAGCAATCTTAACTACGGCGCCTCGCCTGGGGCAGCTCGCACCGGCCAGACACACCATCAGAATCAAACCAGCCGGCAGCAGCCCGTAACCAACGCGTCATCAGATCGCCTCCGAGCAGGCGAGTGGCCAGAACAATACCAACAGCAGCAGCAGCAGCACCCACCTCACAACGTCTACTACTGGCGCCTGATCTGGTTCATACTGCCCCTGGGCGCAACATTCGGTAATCTGTTAGTTATATTGGCAGTCTACCGTGAGCGCTCCCTCCAATCAGTTACAAATTACTTCATCGTCTCGCTGGCCTTTGCTGATCTGTTTGTCGGACTCATTGTAATGCCGTTCGCGGTGTATGTGCTGGTAAGTACAAAACGACCCATCAGCCTGTTCTCACTAGAGAGCCTGGCCGAGCGAGGCCGGGCGCGCCAGCTCGCCAGTTCACTTTAACCAGGTGGATCGGCGTGCGCCAGCCGGCTACAAATGATTGTTGTTGTGTTGCTGTCCGGTTGTAGTAATACGAGTGTATTGGCTTGCTTGTCAATTGAAGCCTTCGACGCCCACTACCAGGAGTTGGCTCGTTGGACTGTACTTTATCTTGTTTATCACGAGACGAGTGAATTGTTTTGCATAACAGCTCGTCTGCAGTGTTGAGAGATCGATGGCTAGGCTATCAGGACTGTGTCCGTATTCGGTGTCGCGATTAGTCGGGTGCTAATGTTCACCAAAACCCAAGAGACCAATAGCCTTTTCCGGGAAGTCATTGTGTTTCATTGAATGACAAGCTTTTTTTAGAACCTTCATTGGTTCCTATCCACTCAAATGTGCGATATCCATCCCACAACAGAACAAAAAATAGACCCTGAAATAAGTATTGAGGCGCCCGGGTATCGAGAGTCTTCTCCTCATCTACTATCCTGACGGCCGTCACGACCTCCGGCTGAACTTGCTCGAGGATAATCTACTGTCACTGGGAGATCATTACGTGTCTGCTGTTCGTCTTGGGCGGCGAACAGATTGGCCACGCTTTTCGGCTCATTCGGGGGGGGGGCGCATACTTTGTTGTCTACGAGAGCTTAATGCTCTTGCACCCCTTCAGGCTCAGAGAGAGAGACAGAGTTGATGTTAAATATGATTTGGTGTTGGTGGTTCGCGCTGGTCCACGCCAGCTTTTCACGCCTCTGCCTCTGGCCCATGTCTAGGCATTCCCATGACAAAAGCTAATTTCATCACTCCCATCTCAGGGACGTCATGACCACTATTCTGTAGTGCGCATCTCTGCCAAGAGCGTCAGGCCTGTCATAGAGGCGCACGAGGTTGTAACACATGCTCTTAACATAATTTTGTTGCTCTCAGTGTGCGCTATGTCACAGGGGTCCTCTTGCGCTACGAGCCGCGCCACTCGATGAGTCCCGTGAGCTCGGCTCGAGGCCAGTCTGAGCAGAGTAGTCTTTAAGGAGCCGGACAGGGCTGCCCTCATCCCGGCGGCGACGTATTTATGGACGCGTGGCGGTGTACGCGTGTGTTGGCCTAAGATAAAGTCGGCGAGATTAAATGAAATGCCGTCGCCACTTTATTAATATCTCCTTCCTGTGGGCTCGCGCCATGGGCTAGCACACCACTGATCTAGGAAGCCTCTTGACAATAGAAGGCCACCAGATGTCTCAGCAGATGAGTGTCAGGACCTTCGCGCGAGAGTTAATATATGATAGCGGAGTATTAACTCCTGGGCGCCTACATCAGCACCAATGGGCGTGAAATGATGCTCGGGCCAACAAACGCGAAAGGATTCCAGCCCCACTCAGGATAGCAGTGTGATCGAGACTCTTGCTCGGACTCAGTGACATCGAGTGGCTATAAGCTTTCACGACATGCTGGTGATCCGGCGGGTGAGAGAGAGCAGTAAAACTATAGACAGACTGATATCTTATCAGCATTGGGTGAATATCGCGCGCGGACTTCTCACGTGCATAAGGTCGAGCGCGCGGGCAAATTCTTTCGCCTCACTGGCGAGCGCAAATAAAGGGGAGCGAACTATGTTTGGCGCCACTTTGCACCCTTGCAATCGTTTGGAGTGATTGCAATCAGTGCAGAGGTTGCACTCACACCCACTGCTCTCGCGGAAATAGACCTTACTTTCGCCGAATAGGCAATATTGTGATGATGTTCTGACTTGAGTCTCAGGCCTTGAAATTTTGCGGGTTTCCCACTGACATTCAAAGCGGAGCAGTTCTAAGAGTAGAAGGTCCAATAGACATTACCAATTAATTTAGTTCATCTTTATTTGCCGCGAAAGGTTTCAGGACCAACGCATGTCAGACAAAGGTAGCCAGTCAAGATGCTTATTATACTAAATCCTTCCGTTCGTCTCCGGTTGGCTAGATGCCAATACCACTTGAAAAAGCCTCAATGAGCTCATCTAGAATCAGTCCCTTTTAGAACAGCTCGTTTGCCTCTGCCAAGCTCGAGACAATCAGGTGGAAGAACCATTCCATCCAATGTTATTCTACTTATTTTTAGGTTTATATAGAACTCTCTCACATGACCCGTAGACAAATTTGAAGTCAGAAGCCTGTCTATCAAATTCAATCCTCGCCCACTCTGCAAATTGTCCAAGCACTGAACTGTTTAATACTCCCCTTTTCCCTGAAGACTCCCCTGATAAGCGAGATAAATGGACCAGTTGCGGTTCCTTGAAGTCGGACTGCATAACGCGTTATCGACGAACTATCTTCATCAACTTTTGTAGATGAAAACGGGTATCAACCTTGGTGTTACTACATGGTCGCACTCAACCTCACCACTATGCGCTAGTAATCTTATTTGAAGCTTCCAGATCGTCAACTTTTGCTGAGCCCATTATGGCCATCAAACTCACAGCTGATACTGACAATACTCGCGTATACATCATCAAAATGCTCGCTGCACCAAATGAACTGCGCCTGCGCATTGCCTTTAGTAACCGTACTTCCGGTTCTTAACCAAACAAAACTCGGCCATTGGTCGAGTAGTTATGCGGCACTTGGCTTTTTTTGGAGCTGTTTCGAGTGGCTTTCACCTGTATTTCAGACTCCAACGCCAGACTAAGAAAAGCATAGCTCTCTCTCTCGGATGCGCACCTAGAAAACAACAGTTTTGGAGATGCTGCTGGTCTCATGTTTTCTAGTCACCACCCTTGAAACTGCGATGAACTTGTGACTGGTTTCAAATCTCTCACTAAGCAGCGACAGGATAATTTCGAAAAACAAAGAAAAGTTTGTTGCGATTTGAACTCCGCGAGACAAACACCGAGCCTTCAAGATCAGGCGGGCGCTAGGAGGCGCTTTTGGTGGGAGGAACAGTGGCGAAAATAATAATAGCCACATGAGGCATCAAGCCTGGCCCCACTAATGAGACCGTTCTGGAGGCGAAGACGCGTTTTCCCTCATCTCGAACAATGCCGATTCACACACAATGGCCGGCGCGCCATTTTGCAGCAACACGCAGGCTGGCGCTAGCGCTTAAATTGGCGGCCCACCTCAATTATTTCCACGACGACCGCCTCTTTGGTCCCCTACTGAGCTCCTGCCTTTGAGCTCTCTCGAGTCCAACGGGCGGCCGCTGTGGCGGCAATAACACAGAGCCGCTGCCCACCCCACCGAGCCGTCTTTAATTACGCCACCCAAACTGTGTGTGCTTGTGTGAGGCGCCAACAACCGCACAACGCTGGCCCCAGAATGACGACTTTCGGCCGCGTTGCTCACAGAGCGCCTCACTTGGGCCCACCCCAGATCGATGAGATTGGCCCCCGGTCGACCCAGTGTTTGTATAGGCAGTCTCATTGTAATCTCATTCAATTAGCCCTAATTGATTGAATTCGCCTGCGCGTCTTCGAGGCGACACATGCGACGTGGCGCCCCAAGCGCCACCGGTTGCCTAAGGAAACAAGCGCGGTGTGGCGGATCTTTCCGCGGACCATTCTATCTGTCGACGGGCTATGGCCAGGCGCTGGCGCTTAGAGTGGAAGTGTAACATTTGGCACTGAGCGCCAGCCGTCCGTTGAATCGGCGTATTCTGTTCATCATCCACCGTTGCGGGGCGTTGTTAGCGTGAAGTTCTCGTCGTGCCGAGCGTTATCTGCGAGCAATCAACATCTTGGTGCTTATCGCACGAAGAGGAACAGCCAAGCGGCCGGACAGGTGTGCCGTCTTGGAGCGGCCAGTGGAGCGCTGATGTAGTAACATCGGCTTTCGTGGTAACTAATTAGTCGAGAGAGCGTGGCGAGCGAAGACTTAATATGTTAGTGCTGATAAGAACGGGGCGGGGCGGCGACGTCGCTAGCGAGCCAGTTTTGACGCGCCAATCAGCCGGTGGCGTTGGCGCCCGTTAGTCACGCGAACGCGTCTCACGAGCGTCCACACACGGATACAAACACACACACCCACATACACATAAACGCTTACAAATACACACAGTTTGTAAAGATGCCTCGAAAGCGCGCATCCAGCGACGCACGTGCGGCCCCAGTGGTGGAGGCAAAACAATCAGGGGGAAATTTTTTATGTATCATAACTCACGCAAACGAACGAGTCGCCAAAATGAGGTCATGAGATGCGCATGACAGCTGCGCGCCAGCGGCTACGCACGCCCACCGAGCAGTCAGGCTCGCGTGCCAGTGCGTGCAAAATCGCTCCATCATTGCCAGCCAAAGCATCAAATCAGACCGCCAGACGACCAGCTCCGTGTGTCCAGCCATAGGAGTTTGAGTTCAATTCACTTTCACGGCCGAACTTTACATGACGGCACGCACGATTTGGCCCATACACAGTTATTAGCTGTATCGGCTGGCAACCATGCGCACAGGTAATCGTGTTTGTCGCCCCTAGGTCACGTCTGGCTCGCCGACCGCACGTGAGTGTGACCAAGAGCGGGTGGCGTCGTGAGCGCGCCGATGCAGTCGCTCTTTTGTCACGTCATCATGCCCGACCTCCAGACTGAAGTTCCGCTCTAACTCGGCACCGGCCCGACTCACACCACCATCAGGTCCTGCAATTAATCATTGTAGTGCTCCAGCGGTGGTTTCGGCTCACGCGCGATTGTTTATCAGAATTCAAAATCAACAAACAGGCCTGAAATCGGGTGCTCAGGAGACCACGCAGACGCCCAGCTAGCCGGCCGCGTCACGAGTCCCACTGAACTCGAGAGGTTGTTTACTGCTCTGACATTGGACCAGGTTTGCCTGGTGCCTCTAGTGCAGAGCTATTTGTTTGTTTAACCAACCGACTGGATGCCGGCCGATTCGACAATGCTTGTGGCAGTATTGGATCGGCCGACTATCGTCACTGAACGACGACTAATCGACCAACAGTCGGCGCAATCTCGAAATGCCAACTTGCTCCAGGGAGAGGATGATATGAGTTGGGGCAATTTCAATCAACTCACATTCCTACTTTGAATGAGCGCGCACACGACGAGACGCGAAACGGAATGCTGCCTAGACGAGACAAGCGAGAGGTGTGTTTTGCGCATTCAAAGCACACGACTGATGCCCGGACGTGAAAGCAACAGACACGTGAGAGCAGAGACAACTGCTGGCTAGCCCGCTTGAGCTGACAAGATTGGATCGCACTTGCCAAAGCTCGCGGTGTCTGTGGTGGTGTGGGTGGCAGGTCATTGATGGTGGAATCATTGATGGCGCCAGCTCTCATGGGCCGTCATCGCGCACAATGACGACACGATGGTCTTTTACGAGGCTGCGTCTCCTTGAACAGTAACCGGAATTGCGGGCTCTCTCGTGCGCACCAACCCAACGGCTCGGATACATCTCTTCTTTGGCGCCAGCGAGAGAGCGCACGTACACATGTTTGCGATCAATGTATTCAATAACCAAGTCGCCGGTGATGCGTCAACCTGACGGCTGCACTGATGTTGGGCGCCGCGAGCAAGTTTTTTCACGAAGGGGGGGGGGGCGGGACAAAGAATATCAATTTCAATTTGAAGCCATCGACTCGGCGCGCACGAGTGGACGACGGCCAGGTGGGCGCAGACGAGCTCACGCCCCCGACCTCGTGCTCGCCACTAGGCGTGGGCGAGCACAAAACCAATTTTGGCCAGGTTGGGCGGATGCGCCCACACACACCCGCACACACACACCCACACACACACGCACACAGACACATACACATACACACGATAGCCGCGGATATCTGCAGCTGACTCGAGCCGAGTGTTTTGTTGACTTGTCCGGCCCCCCGCACGCTCGGGCCCACTCTGCACACAAGCGCTAATATCCGCGTCCATTTGCGTCATGGGTCGACGCCGCCTCGAGCACGGATCGATCGCGAGCGCGCCACGCCTCGCGCCGAGGCTGCTGTTGACACGCGCGATCGATGAAAAAGGGTAGCGCCAAGATTCGCCTACGTGGCCAGAGTACTGTGGGGGAAGGCCGAGCCATTTGACAAGCCGTGGGTTAGCTTGTGTGCGGGTGTGTGTCTGTGTGGGCCATTTCTCTGGCGTGCGACTCTCTCGACCAAGAACGCGAACTCTCTCAGCCGAGCCAAGGACACGAGTTGGCATTGGTGGTAACCGCGGTGCTGGTAGCCGAGCGCCGAGAGTGACGAAAGGTCGAGCGGTCGAGACGAGATCCATTCATGAACATCGGCCCATCGCTGAGTGCCGTCCCACACTCGCACTCGCTCGATCGATCGCGACCGTCGGGGCGGAAGTCGACGCTGTGCTCGTGGGCGCTCGCTGAGGCGCCAGCGAGACGCAGCTGAGAATCGCAGAGGACCCCGACCTCTGCGCTATCGACTGTGAGTAGAGCGAGATAAAAACTAACCCTCCACTGATTTGAAATGTGGCCTCTAGCACGCGCATGGACGAGACCATCGTTAGCGATAGCGGCCATTTGAATCAATTATGAATGAACTCGTGTTGGGCGATAGGGTCGGTGAGCTCGTGTGGTCGAACGCCGGCGTCTTGTCGAGCCCGCCGCCGTCGCCTTGAACGTAATGGAACGCTCTTAGGTATGCGGCCTGCGTGCGCGCCCACATCACCCGTGTCGGCGTCCATGTCAGTGCCGCCCGGCGTCGCCCATTGTTGCCGGAACTGCCTGCGACCCCCGCGTGCAGGGCGTCCACTCGTGCGGTCGCACGGACGAGTCGATTGGTGGGCCGCACGCTCGACCGGCACCCAGATGGTGGATATCGGCGTCGGAATTCAATTGGCGGACTCGATTGTCCCGCCTCGGCCATCAGCTGACCAATCAAACCGTTGGCCACTCGAGCCGAGGCCAGACCGCGTCGTCGCGCCCAACGAAGGCGCCTGCGTGACCGCCCGCCGGCTTGTGGCCTCCCCCGCTCCTTCGTCATGTTTGTTTATGTGTGTGGACACGCGAGACCCAATCGTCCGGCCACCAAATAGCCGTTCGGCTGTAGAGCTCAGCACTCGCCGACCGGACCCTCGCGACTATTGGTCGCCCTTAAGCTCGGCCACGATCTGCCGCCTCTGGCTCGCATACACAAGCAGCAGACGGGCGCCAGTTCGGAGGCGGAGTTTGCTCTCGCACTCTCGCGCTACGCCTGGGCCCACTTAGAGAGCGAACAAATTCCGGATGGACGCCCTGTCGGTCCACTTATCTTTGATCCGAGCGCAACTTGAGTCAGCTGGGCGCGCGCATCCCGTTGATGTCCACACCATCGCTAGCGTTCGCTTTTTGCCCGCCGCCTGGGGACCGCTTGCGCTGCTCAGGTGCACCTTGAAGAGCCATCCATTTGAGCATCGGCGTCGGCGTCGGCGCTCGGACTCATGAACTCGCCGCCCGGATCCATTCGGGCAGCGAGAAGAAGCCGGCGGATCAAATAATAGCGCCCGCAGGCGCTCGGCAAAGGGCTCGCTGGCGGAGGTCGGTCGATACTGGCGCACGAGATCCACTGCGCTGGGGTCAGTGGCGGCCGACCGACTCCGACGACGATTCGGCTCCCGGGAGACAAATCAAGAAGTCGCCGACGAGAGGGAGAGAATGGCGTCGGCGGTCTTGGCGAAGGAGACGCGCAGCACAGGTGAGCGCACGCCTCTCTTGTCGCCTCCTGTCGTCTCGTCTCGTCTCTTAACTGTCGTGTCAGCTGGAGGTGGACGACAGACGAGAGGGAGGGGGCCGTTTTTATTGGTTGCGCGCCTGTGGGCTGTCCGCCACAATTATTTGTGATCTCTAGCGACGAGCGGAGACGAGAGGGTGAGACTCGCTTCCCGTCGGGAGCGCGTTATCGTTGGACGTCGAGGTCGAGTCGGCAAGGAGCGGGCCGCGGGCGACAGTTTTGGTCCGCTGATTGCGGGCGCGCCCTAACACACAAACACACAGGTGCATCCTGTCTGTCGGTGTTGTTGTTGTGGGCGATATCAGTTAGCCACATCGCGGGTGGGTCGCAGCGGTCCCAGCGCCTGGGCGCGCATCGTGGCCTTCAGTCTCGTCGACTCGCGCGCGATTTAGCGACATTCGCGCACTCGCACTCGGAAACAAATGTGCAGACAAGATCTGTCCGACAAGTGTCTCACCCAGACGTGAATGCTCGCCATACACAAGCACACACAGGCACACAGCTCACCCCCGTGAACAGCTCGGCGGGCTCGTATTTGAACTGCTCGCGGGCAAGGTGACGAGCTTACCTGCCGGAAGAGAAGCCCATTGTGATTGGCTTCGCGCAATCGCGTGGTGTGTCCTCCAGCTAGGATGCGGGGGTGGCGGCGACGGCGGCGGAGAGCGAAAATCAGCTGACAGGGCAAAAGGGTGGCTCCTGTTCGGCCTCTGCTGGAGCGGTGATCCACATCGCGAGAACGAGAAGCAGGATGACGAGCGTGACGTCACGTAGTCGCTCGAGGCGCCAGACCGTCGCCCGCTCACCTGGCCGCGCGTCGAATGAAAAAACAATGAGCTGGAAAATCTCGGCCCAGCGCCGCCACTCGCCAATCAGATGCTTCCGGATCGCGGACCAGCGACGCTAATGCCAGCCCGCGGCTATTGGGCTCGAAAAGTCGACGCCTGCGGTCGTCCTCGTCGTCTTAGGAGATTCATGGAGGCCGCCCGTTAGATAATCGGCGCCTCGTCTGGCCGACCGGTGCCCCCGTGACGTCTGGCCCTCACGAGTTGTGGTGTTGGTGCGCCTGTGTGCGATTGCGCGTGTGAGTGCGAGTGCGAGTGCGAGTGCTCAAAAGTCAGCCACAGAAATGACTGGCCCATTATCTTGTGTGCTGCCCGACGCACGAGTTTGCGACGCGCATACAGATTAGCCCAATGGGCTGCCAGGTGCCGACTGACTTAGACGGTGCTGGTGCTGGTGCAGGTGGTAGTGCAGGTGGTGGTCCAGTGCACCTGTACACCTGGAACGCAGGATTCGCGAGCCATCAGGCTAGACAAGAAAACGAGGCCACTTCCCTCCGAGTCGCGACTTCCGCAGGCCAAAACGCCGCCATCCGAACATGGGTGCTCTTTGTGGGCTGGCGTTGATTTATCAATCACAGAGCACCCTCGAGCGGAAGGCACCGACGCCCAAGAGCCGATCGTGCAATTGGTTATTTGTATGCCAGTGCGCACGTGTGAGCCGAGCCCCCGCTTGTGCGACGGCCACGGTCGAGGTAATCTCGTCAGTGTCTCGAGCTCAATTGAGCCAATCAAGCCGCCATCCTACACCGATTACCTTGAGCACTGGGCTCACTCGATGCATTGATTGAGTTGTAAAGATGTGATTAACTTGATGATCTGGGGCTAGTCATGGATTCTTTCTAAGCCATAGTCTTGACGTCCTGATTCCGCAAGCGCAGGTTGCAAACTCGACGAGCGATGCACGTGCTCCATGCAATAGCAATGAGTCAGACTGAGGTTGTAATTCAGGCCGCGAGTGCGCTTGTTTACACAACCGACATGCGCTCGTTATGAGCGAAAATAGATCTGCCACTAGGTCGCTGCTGCGTAACGCGCCCACATCCGGCGCAACCACTCTCACCGTCAGCCAGGGCGTGCGAGCACTTCAGAGTGCCGGTTTCGGTCGTTGTCATCGTGGTCGTCGTCGTCGTGGCGGCCGACGTTGTCCTGGCGGCCAGACGGCCCAGACTGTTTGTTGTTGTAAGCGCCCACGCGCTCAGCACAATTCCACCAGGAGCCGCCGACATCCTCTGCGCCCTGGCGCTGGAGTCTGCCACACCGCTAGACTGGGCCGCTGTGCGCCTCTGCTATAAACCGCGAGTGCTTCAGGGGGCGGGGGAGGTGGGGTGTGCGCGAGACTTTCGAGTCGACAGAGTCGATCGCGAGAATTGACATTTCATGTCACATGGACGCGCGCCCTCAGCCAGCCGACTGATCGTGTGAGAAGGCCGCGCTCGAGGCGTCTCGGCGGCGTCTGAAAGCTAGTGCAGTTGTCTCGGACGCCACGCTGGCCCTAGACGCGATCGCCATTCGAGATGAGCAGCGTCTCAGCGAGTCGGCCGCTCGACAGAGTCTGGGCGGCGTCTCGACGGCGGGCCGGCGCGAACAAAGAGGCGCCCGAGGAGAAGCGTCCGAGAAGGCGGAGGCGCAAAGTTGACAAAATCGCGCAAAACAGCCCGCAGTGGGCGAACAAATGGAGTGACCGAGTGGCAGCGAGTGGGCCGATCCGGGGGGCGAGTGGGCGGGCGCCATTTGTTATGCTGGCGAGTTTTAGACAATTTCCAGCGCGCGCCTCTGTGCACTGGCTGCCTTCAGGGTGCTGGCGGGTGCCGCCGCCCACCGCCGCCTCGACGACGAGCGAGACGGACAGACGAAGGCCGTTAGGCGATGATAAACAGGCGCAGACTTGGACGACGCCGACGCAGAACCCGATGGACAAGGCAAGAAAAATTTATAAGCTGTCGCTGGGCCGCGGGGGCGACGACGACGATGACCACGACGCGCGCGCTTTCTGCTCAAATGATTTGCGCCCGCTCTGTGCCGACAGCTCGCGACGGCTGTCGGCATATCGATGGATGGCCGCGCCATTCGGCCCCACTCGAGCTACTCGGCTTAGGGCTGGAGATGCGCTCGCTTCCTCCCCCCCTCGGTTGTCCGCAATTCGCTGTGTCCGCAACTCTGCGGCTGATCGTCGTGGCCGTGGCGAGTGTGTGTGTGTGTGGATGTTTGATAATCGTTGCGCCTCGCCGCTATGAAGTCGCGCCGACTTGCGAGCCAATTGCCACCCTTCAAGCCTCAGTGATTCCGCCCCGAGCGAGCCCGCGACTCAACGCGACCCAGAGCTCGGACTGAGCGGTGGCGCGCCTTCGCCGCCGTGTCTTTAGTGGAGGCCGCCCGCTCGATTGAAGTTGCGCCGCTGGTTTGCGCGCCGGTTGCGTTCAGCTGAGCGCCGCTCGCACGCAGACAGGTGACAAATCTGCGTCCACAAATTGCGAGTGCGCCACTCATCAACCGGATCAATAACGCCACTCTCCATATTGATCGAGCGGCTCGTGGACGTCTTCTCTTTGCTCCACCAAACACCTGGACTTGCGCCCCCACCCCGCCCCCTCGCGCCAACACGGGCGCCTGGAAGTGAGAGCGCGCCCAGAGCCTCTCGAGTCTCGTGTCGGGCACGTCCGCGCCACTTCCGGCGCCTTATTTGCGTCTACGAAGCGGATGGGGAGGGGGGCAGCGAGCGCGACACGCGGAGAGAAGGGCTCGTTGTCGTTAATGAACCAGAGGCGGGCACTTGTTTTTGTAGTTTGGCGACGAGTGGGCCGCGCTGCAGTGGGCCGAGTGTGTCGGCCGATGGAACCGGTCGATTAGGACCATTACGAGCGCGGGCGACAGATTCGCATTCGGGTGTGCGTGTGTATGTGAGTATGCTCGACACGGAGACCATTTCCATCATCCACTGGGCACAGAGTCTTGGCCCGGGTGGCGCTAAATTTGCATGTGAAGAGGGCGCCGCCGACGACCACGACCACGACGACGCCCATCGGGACGCGTCCCTGGAGCACAGCACCCGAGCTGACGGGTAACATCTGTCTCGCTGTCGAGCGCGCGCCCACACGAGCTCGGAGTTGGTGCTGGTTCGAGGCTGAGGTCCCGGCGATGACCCGTCGCCAGTTCGACGTGTCCAATGGGCGCGACTGAGGCGCACATTTGTAAGTTGACGACACTCTTGGCGCCCACGTGCTCGGCCGAGCGAATCCGCTCACCAGCCAGCCAGCGAGTGCGCACGTGCACTGAGATCCATCCGAGCTCAGGCGATCTCGAAGCCAGCGATTCACCGACACGACCGACAGATCGGCCGATCAACAGCGACAGCCCACCGGTGGAGCCAATTTGTCGGCTTGCCAATAGATCAGCGCGCGCGCCGAGTTTCCATTGAGTTCGCTCGCGCGAAGGGCGCGCCAGGTGCGGAATATAAACGACACACTCAAGTCGGTTATTAAGTCACGCCGGCGACGGCGGAATATTTTACTGGGCAGGCGGACACACCGGCCGCGTGTCCCCGGTGGTCGATGAAGAGCCTGGCGGCGGCGGGCGCGCGAATGCCCGCCGGACGCAACGACACGGCCGCAACTCTCGGCAGCGTCCCCGCGGGCCTCGCACGCCCCCGCCCGACTCGACTCGACGCCCGTACGCAAACTAGACGGCCTCTGGGCACGCCTCTACTTCGGCTGCCCCGGATCGTCCCGATCGTCGTGTCGGCTGCTCGACGCGTGTGTCAATCCAAAAAATGAGCTCGGCCCAACTGCGAAGGCGCGAGACGGCCGCGAGCCATCAATCTTATCGACTCGTCGCTCGAGTGCGCCGCCGTAGTCGTCGTCGTGCTCTCGCTCGTCGCGGCTGTGGTCGCAGTTCTTCTGGTGCCCAATGCAAGCGGACGGCCCCGAGACGACGACACGGGTTGGCGGCTCGCCAGCTGACAAGCTCGACCCCAGTCGTGTGTGATGCTAGGGCACATATTCAAGCTCATGGCTAGGCGGCTGCTAATCGGCGTCGTCCGCGGCCGCCTTGTGCCCGGCGGTCTGGTGGGCCTCTTAATGCCAGTGGCGGAATTTATTGAGCGGCTCGCTGGCCGGGGCTAAGCCTCGCGAGCGGGCGCGCGCGCTAGTCGTCCGGCCGCATTCGCATTGTTAAGTCGACGGCGCCCCGCTCGGGCCCGGCTCGAGCCGGGTCGTCTTGATGACACGCCCCGCCGCCCGGGCGACGTCGCTCATCATTAGGCGCCCGTCCATTGTGTCAACACCAACCAGCCCTCTGGGAACGAGCACGCTCGCGGTCTCGACTTGTATGGCCAGCTCGCCGGTCGCCACTGTCGCCGGCGCCGCCGCGGCCGCAGTCGCCACGACCAGCTTGTTTTTGTCATGTCGGCCAATTAGAGAGTCCACCGGAAGCGGACTAATTAAAACCGAGCCGAAAGTAGGGGGCGTTCCCTGTTGTTGTTGTTGTTGTTGTTGTTGTTGCTGTTGCTGTTGTTGTTGTTGTTGATGTCGTTGTTGACGCTGTCGGTAATTGGCCGTGATCGGCTTTTTGGAGCGCCAATATCCTCGAGCATCCACTGGTCGGCCCAAACATAAAGTTTAATTCGATCAGCGCCAGTCACGCCCTCGCCCCCAGTCGGCCGCTTTTCCACATAATCCGACGCTCGACTAGACTCGGCCGCCTCATCAAGTCAGTGGCTCGGGGGGGGGGGGGGGGGGCAGCCCTCGTTCTCGCGGCACGCGAACCGGAAGTGGGCCTGCGCTCAACGTCGGCAGCCCAATTGTTTTGACGCTAGCGAGGCTTTATAATCAAATACAACTCGTCAGGCCATTGTGATCGCCATTCAAATGGGCCCTCACCCTTATTGGTTTTATGCGCCTGCGCGCCAACTACTTGGCACTTCCGTTCGGCCGTAATGATACGGCCGCACTAGCCGACGCGGACTCGTGGATAGGGAGCACGTTCGAGCGGTCCGCCCACGCTCAAGGTCGGGCGCCCCTCTGAGCGGAGGGGGGCGTCGAGTGAGTAGGCGACCAGTGGTAGTGTTGTTGAAATACACGAGGCGTTGTTGTGCCTCTGCGGCCGCTTCCGCCTGACGAGCGCAAGGGTGATTTGTCATATTTAGTGCGCAGTAGGAATAGAGTGTTCTCATCGCT
>SNVD02005849.1:0-23569 GCA_013180625.2 Boswellia sacra
AAGAATAACAAAACAGAAGTTAATTTGAATGAAAGATCAATGAGAGAAATCTGGTTAAGGGATCTTCTCTACCACAAGATATGGATTTGCGAATTAATTGTAGAATTGTCATCCAATTACACCATTGAAATTATCAACCGTAGATAACAACAAGCTCTTTTATCCCAATCTTTCCTTACTTTGTTGTTAAACAAAACAGGCTCTTTATTTAATCTCTATCCATTAAACAACCTGGAACAAGCTCTCTAAATTTAATTCAATGGATGCATTACGATAAGAAAGATAGGTTGATCTAAGCAATAAACACACAAGCTCGGATTATTTAACTTCGGTTGTATTCTCCAATTGCAATCTCTGATCACAATTTTGCTACTAAGGATTAGAAATTCAAGACAAATACTGATCAAGATTTCTAGTCTAGCAATAGACAACAACCAGATTATATTCAGTTGTCCATTCAAAATACAATCCAGCAAGCAATCATAAGCATTAGATATAGGAAAATACAAGCGAATTCAATTAGAGAATTGGATAACAACTTCTTACACAATCAACTCACAAAAACCATATCAAGGGCTTTGAAAAAATCCCCTTACCAATTCAGATTGTAGTTATACATACAGATAATACGAATAAATACAATATGGAGACATTTCCAAAATGAGAGGGAAAGGGAACTTAGCAATTTGATGAAATCTATTAGGATTTGTAGTTCTCCCCTTTCCAAGCCTTCAATCTCCTTCAAGAACTCCAAGAGATGAGAGAAATCCAAAGATGCAGCCTCCTCCATCGTTTTCCTCTCTTCAAGTTATGAAATAAAACCCTAAAATGTGTTTAAATACTCTGCTACAGTAACGTGCTACAGTGTCCCGTATTATACATGCTACAGTGATGTGTGGAATTACATTTCTACACTTCTTACACATGTTTTGATTTACAACTTTCGGTACACTGAATGGATTCATAAACGTAATTTCTCCAAAAAGTAACTTCGAGAGGTTTCAACGTTAAGATGATATGTTCCATCGATTCATTTTATCTCTACAATTAACTCCAGAAGCATGTTTTACTAGCAGATCTGACAATGAAGGTGTTTTCTCCATTTTTGGGCAGTTGCTCCAAAACTCCTACAAACATCAAAGCCACCACAAAACATTAAAAATACAAGGAATATAGCAAAGAAACATGGTACGAATTGATATTAAATTTAATATATAAATAGACCTTATCATTAATTGATAGAATTTTACTGCCATGTTGTCTAAACACAAACAATCAGAAAAGAAAAACAATGAAAATATGACTCAACAATGAAAACAAAATAACAAATCGATTAGAAAATCAATCCCCGGCAACGGCGCCAAAAACTTGATGCGTTCGAACTAGCAAGTATACTAGTCGCACAAGTAATAAAGTGATAAGTAAGATATCGTTCCCACGAGGATTGATTCTAATTGAATTTGTTATTTCCAGCAACAATAAACTAAACAGGGGGGGATTTTTGTTGAATGCTTTACTAAATGAAATAAGAATGCAAGTAAAGAATAACAAAACAGAAAGTAAATTTGAATGAAAAATCAATGAGAGACACTTGGTTAAGGGTTCTTTCTCTGCCACAAGATACGAATTTGTGAATTAACATAGAATTGTAATCCAATTACAGCATTGAAGTTATCAACCGTAGATAACAACAATCTCTGTTATCCCAATCTTTCCTTACTTTGTTGTTAAATAAAACAAGCTCTTTATTTAATCTCTATCCATTAAACAACCTAGAACAAGCTCTCTAAGTTTAATTCAATAGAAGCATTACGATGAGAAAGATAGGTTGATCTAAGCACTAATCACACAAGTTCGGATTATTTAACCTAGGTTGTATTTTCCAATTGCAATCTCTGATCACAATTTTGCTACTAATGATTGAAAATTCATGACAATTACGGAACAAGATTTCTAATCTAGCAATAGACAACAACAGATTATATTCAGTTGTCCATTCCAAATACAATCATTAAGCAATCATAAGCATTAGATATGGGAAAATACAAGCAACTTCAATTAGAGAATTGGATAACAATTTCTTACACAATCAACTCACAAAATCCATATCAAGTGCTTTGAAATCACCCTCAACCAATTCAGATTTAGTTACACATATTCAATCAGAATAACAAATACAATACAGAGAAATTTCAGAATTGAAAAGGAAAGAACGAACTTAGCAAATTCTTTGAAAATCTTCTTTGTAGATGAATCTTCTTGGAATTGTAGTTCCTCCTCTTTCAAAATCTTCTTTCTCCTTCAAGAACTCCAAGGGATGAGAGAAAATCCAGAAATGCAGCCTCCTCCCACGTTTTTCCCCCTTCAAGTTCTGAAAATAAAACCCTAAAATGTGTTTAAATACTCTGCTACAGTAACTTGCTACAGTGCCCCGTATTTAATAACATGCTACGGTGATATATGGAATTACAAATATACACTTCTGATACCATTTTTATCACAACTTTTGGTACACTACATAAATTCGTGAACCGTAAATTTCTCCAGAAAATAGACTTCGAGAGCTTTTCAATGGTATATAGCATGTTATCCGGTTAATTGTATATCGATACAATCAACTCCAAGAAATTGGTTGACTAGCAGAGGTGAAAATGAAGGTTTTACTCCAATTTTGTATAAGTTCCTCCAAAACTCCTACAAACATCAAAAACCACACAAAAACATAAAAATACCAAGGAATATAGCAAAAAAATATGGACGAATTGATATGAAAATGATATATAAATAGACACTTATCAGAAAGATATCGGCATCCATTGAAGAGGAGAAAAGAAGAGATATTACCGATAATGCGATCGGGTTTGTTTTTCTCCAAGATATGCACGTTTCAAACCTAATGCGTTTGAAACTAGCAAGTATACTAGTCGCACAAGTAATAAAGTGATGAGTAAGATATCGTTCCCACGAGGATTGATTCTAATTAAATTTGTTATTTTCGAAAAACAAAACAGAATAAATGGGGGTTTTGTTGATTGATTAACTAAACTCATACCCAAGTAACTGAAGAATTAATACAATGCAAAGTTAAATCAAATTTGAGAAATATCACAATGAAAGAATCTGGTTAAGGGATTAATCTCTACCACAAGATATGGATTTGCAATATTAATCACAGAATTGTCATCCCATTACACCATTGAAATTATCAACCGTAGATAACAACAAGCTCTGTTATCCCAATCTTTCCTTACTTTGTTGTTAAATAAAACAAGCTCTTTATTTAATCTCTATCCATTAAAACAACCTAGAACACAAGGGGCTTCCCCCCCCCCCCCCCCCCTTTTTCTAAATTTAATTCAATGGATGCATTATGATAAGAAAGATAGGTTGATCTAAGCAATAAACACACAAGCTCGATTATTTAACTTAGGTTATATTCTCCAATTGTAATCTCTGATCACAATTTTGCTACTAATGATTAGAAATTCAAGGCAATTACGGATCAAGATTTCTAGTCTAGCAATAAATCACAACCAGATTATATTCAGTTGGCCACTCAAATACAATCAGCAAGCAATCATAAGCCTTAAATATGGGAGAATACAAGCAACTTCAATTAGAGAATTGGATAACAATTCCTTACACAATCAACTTACAAAAACCATATCAGGGGCTTTGGAATCACCCTCAACCAATTCAGATTCAGTTACACATGTTTAAGAACGTGGTAAATACACTACAACATTGAGACATTCCAGAAAATGAAAGGGAAGGGAAAAACTTAGCAAATTTGATGTAATTCTCTTTGGATTGTAGTTCTTCCTCTTTCCAAGCTTCCTTTCTCCTTCAAGAACTCCCAGAGATGAAAGAATTCCAGAGCTGCAGCCTCCACCACGTTCTCCCCTCTTCAAGTTATGAAAATAAAACCCTAAAATGTGTTTAAATACTCTGCTACGGTGACTTGCTACAGTGCCCCGTATTATACATGCTACAGTGACTTGTGGAATTATATTTCTATACATCTCACACTGTTTTTGATTACAACTTTTGGTACACTGAATGGATTTATAAACCGTAAATTTCTCCAGAAAATAGACTTCGAGAGCTTTCCAACGGTATATAATATGTCATCGGGTTCATTGTATATCAATACAATTAAATCCGAGAAGATCACTGACTAGCAGAGGGGAAAATGAAGGGTTTTACTCCATTTTTGTGCAAGTTGCTCCAAAACTCCTACAAACATCATAACCACACAAAAACTTAAAAATACCAAGGAATATAGCAAAGAAACATGGACGAATTGATATAAAAGTAATACATAAATACTCTGCTACAGTAATGTGCTACAGTGTCCCGTATTATACATGCTACAGTGATATGGCAGTTTCTATTTATGTATTACTTTTATATCAATTCGTCCATGTTTCTTTGCTATATTCCTTGGTATTTTAATGTTTTTGTGTGGTTTTGATGTTTGTAGGAGTTTTGGAGCAACTTGCACAAAAATTGAGTAAAACCCTTCATTTTCACCTCTGCTAGTCAACCATCTTCTCGGATTTAATTGTATTGATATACAATGAACCCGATGACATATCATATACCGTTGAAAAGCTCTCGAAGTCTACTTTTTGGAGAAATTTACGGTTTATGAATCCATTCAGTGTACCCAAAGTTGTAATCAAAACAGTGTGAGAAGTGTAGAAATGTAATTCCACACATCACTGTAGCATGTATAATACGGGACACTGTAGCAAGTTACTGTAGCAGAGTATTTAACCACATTTTAGGGTTTTATTTTCATAACTTGAAGAGGGGAAAACGTGGGAGGAGGCTGCATTTCTGGATTTCTCTCATCCTTTGGAGTTCTTGAAGGAGAAAGAAGATTTTGAAAGAAGAGGAACTACAATTCCAAGAAGATTCATCTACAAAGAAGATTTTTAAAGAATTTGCTAAGTTCTTTCTTTCCTTTTCAATTCTGGAATTTCTCTGTATTGTATTTGTTATTCTGATTGAATATGTGTACTAAATCTGAATTGGTTGAGGGTGATTTCAAAGCCCTTGATATGGATTTTGTGAGTTGATTGTGTAAGAAATTGTTATCCAATTCTCTAATTGAAGTTGCTTGTATTTTCCCATGTTTAATGCTTATAATTGCTTGCTGATTGTATTTGGAATGGCCAACTGAATATAATCTGGTTGTTGTCTATTGCTAGAATAGAAATCTTGATCCGTAATTGTCTTGAATTTCTAATCCTTATTAGCAAAATTGTGATCAGAGATTGCAATTGGAGAATACAACCTAAGTTAAATAATCCGAGCTTGTGTGTTTATTGCTTAGATCAATCTATCTTTCTCATCGTAATGCATCCATTGAATTAAATTTAGAGAGCTTGTTCTAGGTTGTTTAATGATAGAGATTAAATAAAGAGCCTATTTTATTTAATAACAAAGTAAGGAAAGATTGGGATAACAGAGTTTATTGTTATCTACGGTTGATAATTTCAATGGTGTAATTGGATGACAATTCTATGATTAATTCGCAAATCCATATCTTGTGGTAGAGAAGGATCCCTTAACCAGATTTCTCTCATTGATCTTTCATTTAAATTAACTTCTGTTTTGTTATTCTTAATTTGCATTCTTATTTCATTTAGTTAATCTTTCAACAAAACCCCTCCTGTTTAGTTTAATGTTGCTGGAAAATAACAAATTCAATTAGAATCAATCCTCGTGGGAACGATATCTTACTTATCACTTTATTACTTGTGCGACTAGTATACTTGCTAGTTTCGAACGCATCAAGTTTTTGGCGCCGTTGCCGGGGATTGATTTCTAATCGATTTGTTATTTTGTTTTCATTGTTGATTCATATTTTTCTTTGTTTTTCTTTTCTGATTGTTTGTGTTTAGATAACATGGCAGTAAACTTCTATCAATTCAGTAGCGAATTTGAGCCACAAGTACCATGGAGAGTAAATGAGGTAAGCACTTCGAACATTGAACAACAACTTTATGAGCTAACCTCTCTTGTGGAAAACATGGCTGTAGGAGATATGCAAAAAGCTTATGAATGTGGGGTATATTCTACGATGGAGCATCCAATCGACATGTATCCAACTTTACAAGAAGAATATATGGAACAAGCCAATGCTATGGGTGGATTTCCAGGACAAACGAGGCAATGGTATGATCCTTTCTCTAGCACTTACAATGCTGGATGGGAAGATCAACATAATTTCAGTTATTGGAATCATCAACCAATCACTCCAAATGTGATACCAATCGGCCACAAAGTTTCAATCAACCTAGAGTGCAGCAACCATTTCAAATGCAACCACCACCAATGCCACATCCAGCACCGCACCCAGCTTCGCAAAACTCAGGTATGTCTCTCGAAGATATTGTTAATGCACTTGCCACTAACACAATGCAATTCCAGCAGGAAACTGGGGCAAGTATCCAAAACCTGGCAAATCAAATGGGACAATTGCTTACTAGCATGAGCAAATTCGAGGGCCAAGACTCAGAAAAATTATCTTCTCAAACGGTGATCAATCCAAGCGAGAATGCTTGTGCCGATAACTTTGCGAGTGGAGAGCAAATTCGAAATGGAGAGCAAATGGAAACTGGGGCAAGTATCCAAAACCTGACAAAGAAATCACAAACTGATGAAGGAGATGACACCACTTCCACCATGAACAACACATCATATTCTAAGGTAGATCTCAAACCTCAAATTCCTTCTTATGTTACTCCTCCACCATTTCCTAGCAGATTTGCAAAATCAAAGAAGGAGGAACAAAAACAAGAAATCCTGGAAACTTCACACAAAATCGAGGTAAATATATCACTTCTGGATGCTATCGAGCAAGTACCTCGTTGTACAAAATTTTTCAAGGAGTTATGCACCAACAAGAGAAAGTTGAAGGGAAATGAGAATGTAAGTGTGGGGGAAACTGTTTCAGCTGTATTGCAAAGAGAAATTCCTCTAAAATGCAAAGATCCAGGTACGTTCATCATTCCATGCACCATTGGTAACACCAAGTTTGAAAGAGCTATGTTAGATTTAGGAGCATCTATTAATGTCATGCCATATTCTATTTATGCTTCTTTAAATCTTGGACCTTTTGCGAAAACTGGTATTACCATTCAGTTTGCTGATCATTTTAATGCATATCGCAAAAGAGTTGTGGAAGATGTGCTTGTGCAGGTGAATCAATTGGTTTTTCAAGCAGACTTCTATGTCCCTTAAAATAGAGGAATAGACATCTCCTAATCCAACACCGATTCTTTTAAGGAGCCATTCTCGAAAACTCTAGAATCAAGGATTGATGTTCATTATGGCCACTTTCACCATGGAATTCAATGGCGAGGTGATTCGTTTCAATATTTTTGAGGCGAGAATGAGGTACTCCTAATGACTTACATTCTGTTTTTGCAGTTGATGTTATTGATTATTTGCCACAACAATGTTTGAGTTAAACTTGCCAAGAATGAGTGGTGTTGCTATTAGTGAACACCTAATGATAGAAAGTTTCAAAGAACCCAGAAAGCTGATACAAGTGTCTAAAGAAGTGGAGGAAGCTGTGACAAGCTTGGATGAGACTATAGCTATCACCACAAATAGGTTTGATGTTTCGTACATTGAATTGCCTTTATCTAATGAGAAACTTCTTCCTTCTGTGATGAAAGCCAATACCTTGGAGCTTAAGTCATTTCCAGATCATTTGAATTATGGATTCTTGGGTGAGAATGATACTTTGCGAGTTACAATGGAAATGGGCCTTGCACGAATACAAGAAGATAAACTCGTCGGAATACTTACAGATCACAAAATAGCTATTGAGTGGACAATTGTTGAAATCCAAGGCCCATCCATATGCATTGACCGTATCTTGTTAAAAGAGGGATCCAAGCCCATTAGAGAAGCACAACGGAAATTGGATCCTCCCATGATGAACCAACGTCGGGCTGAGGATGTTAAACCAAGCGGCTTATTGGGAGGCAACCCAATGTTTGTGAAAAATTAAAAAAAAAAATAAAAAGAAGCAAAAGAAAAATAAAATGAGGTAATAGAATGATTCGATTTTATTGGTCCCTTGAGGAGATTCCTTTCATAGGCCATCAAATTGATCAGGTTTTATCTCTCTTTGCCATCTGTCTTATTTGTTTTTATATTTTTTTTTACTTGCTTTTGACTTTTGTTTGATATCGTGTTGTTATCTCTTTTATGTGTCTTTAGTTTCGTTTCTGCTCTTTTCTTTTTCTTCATTTTGTTTAATTTGATTATTCCGTACTTCGAATTTATTTGTGCAACAGCTTGAGGAAACATCCAAACGGGAGCTGAAGTCATTGCTCGAAGGATTGAATCGTGCATAACTGGGAGAAGAACAAACTCAATCACATCATCGGTAATATCTCTCCTTTTCTTCTCTTCAATGGATGCCGATATCTTTCTATCGAACCTTCGTAAATATTTCCCTTCACTTCCTCAAAATGCTGTGTTTAAAATTTATAAAGTACGGATGACTAGATTTTGGGCGTTGATGCTTCTAAATGTGCCTGCGGATATTCGATGGCTTATCGAAGCCAAGGTGAGATTGTCCGGTGAGCCGGACATTAATCTCGCAAAATACATGCCTGGTCTAGTAAAGAGCTACTACTCCAAGAGGCGAAGAGCGAAAAGGTTACAAGTATGTTATAAATGTGCTAGATGAATTGTAACCAGACTTGTCGTTCATTAGGTTTTGCGTCCAGGAATAGAGAAGATAAACTTTCATTTATTAAGAATGGTTTGAGTAATGAGTCGCTGGATAATGTTTTGTTAACTCTCTAGTCACATTCTTGTGGACTTGTTCAGCGTGAATTGCTTAATCTGTGGACACAATATCGTGATGAATTGCAGTGTTATAGTCTAGGGAATCTGACTAAAAACGACCCTGTTTGCCAGTTTATAAGAAAACTGGATGGGAAGCAAATCCCCGACTCATAGAAGGCGTTCAGCCGTTACTGGACGTAAAACCAGAGGAAGATGTGAGCCACAATCACAACTACTTGTATATTTGAATGTGTGTTGTTGTTGTAGAATTTTTTTTCTTGTTTCGTTTGATCTATTATCAATGTTGTTTTTGTGTTGTTGTTGTTTGTTGATTTTGTTTGTTTTAATTTCAAGTTTTCTTTTGACAAACCATATGACTACCCTATGGCATAAGTACACGTGGGAGACAAGTGTGGAGGTTTTGTCAACCTCCACCGAAAGTGTATCTCTATTTTTTATGCTTCACGTGGGAGACAAGTGTGGTGGTTTTGTCAACCCCCGCCGAAAGTGTATCTCCATTTTCCATGCTTCACGTGGGAGACAAGTGTGTAGGTTTTGTCAAACCTCGCCGAAAGCATTTCTCATTTTTTCAAATCTTGGGGCGATAAATCTGCATCGAGCAACCCCCACCGAAAGTATGTCCCCATGTTTCAAAATTTGAGAGTTTTATGGGTGTATATATACATTCTGCATATTTTCATATGTCATTCCATAACCTGTCTTGCAATTGAAAAGCATAATATCTAACGTGTCTTACACAAGATTAGAGCACTTGTAGAAATGGAGAAAACACCAATTCGGCAATTCCGCACTATATGCGTATTTTGCGGATCGCAATTTGGTAAAGATGGAGAGTTTACCACAGCAGCTCTTGATCTTGGTATGACATTAGCTGCGAGGGGTATTAATTTGATTTATGGAGGGGGTAGTCTTGGGTTAATGGGGTGTGTGTCAACAGCTGCATCCCTAGGAGGGAGCAAAGTACTCGGCATTATCCCTAAACCATTAGCTGTACGAGATATCGTAGGCAACACAATCGGGGAAGAGTTACAGGTCTCTAGTATGCATGAGCGTATTGCACATATGGTTGTTAAGTCCAATGCATTTATAGCTTTGCCGGGTGGTTATGGTACATTAGAGGAGATATTTCAATCACCTCTTGGGCACAGCTAAACATCCATCAGAAACCCATTGGTTTGTTGAATGTTAATAATTTTTTTGATGGTTTGTTGTCCTTTCTTGATCAAGCTGTAGACAAAAATTTCATCTCACCGTCATCAAGGCAAATGCTGGTTACAGCTTCAACTGCAGGAGAGTTAATTGACAAACTACAAGAATTCGTCTATTCACTTGATCCAATAATGGCTCGGATAAATTGGTTTGGAGAATGCAACAAAAGGCGTCAACTGGATTTAACCCTCCATCTGTAATCTCTATTTGCTGTTTTGCTTCGTTTTTGTTTGCTTTCTTTTTAGTGTGTTTATTTGAGATTTTTCATGTCGTTTCTTTTGAGCTTTTTCAAGTTATTTCTTTCGTCCCAGGTAATATTTTCTAATCTCGGTTTTTAGAGTGGTGGCTTAAAAAGTTCAAGTTCTATTGAAACGCATTCTGGATCTCTTCAATCCATAATGGCTGAATAAGGAGGCTAACTTCTAAACTTTTTAGACCCATTCTAACTAACTTGTTTTTGGTTGCTGACTTGTTGAACTTTGTTATTTTATGAGTGAGTTTAGTTTTGCGTAATTTAGAGTTGTTATGTGTTTTTATCTTTATCAGTTTTGATTTAAAAAAAAGAACAATTGTGGAAAAACCTGAGATGGCAGAATATGGGGTTTCTTTAACCCTTGAAACGCATTCTCTCTAAATAAATCTGTAGTTTGTTTATTTCATGTTATTTGAAGTGTCTTGTTTCTTGTTTGGTTCTTTCATAATAAAGGTATATAGGCTGGAAACCTTAAGTCTGCGGGCTACTGGTCCTAAGGATTGTTGAAATATACAATCTTGACTCAGGTGTAACAACGCCACGTACCTCTTTTCTTGCATTTTGTGTGTCGATGATAATATAATGATTGAATTAAGAATAACTCTTGGAAAATGATAAATGATGCATGGATCTGTGTGCTTGAAATGTTTATTGGTTTTCGCTTTGCTTTTGATTCCTTGCGCACCTTTGAGCACTGAGCTATTATCACTGAGTTATTTGTTCACTTAGAGAAAGTTTATGTAATTTAAATGCTTCTTCAGATTTCACTGAATTCTAGAACTTGTTTGATGGTCACTCGAGGCGAAATCCTAGACTGTGCAACATTGGGGAAATGATTTAGGCCATCTTTGGACCGTTTGAGCCTTATTAGCCAACCTTGACTGAAATTAATCTCTAGTTACCCCTTTGAGCCTCTGTAAGCCTTTTTCTTTGTTAACTTACTAAAAGATTTCCTAACCTCAAATGAATTTGTTCCAAACAGTTTATCCCTTACCTATGAGCATGTAGATCATTCACAATTAAATTCTGAGCTATGTTCTGTTTTTGGGAAGTTAGAGGAGGTTGGGATGTATCATGAGCAATACAAGTGAGTTCCATTGTGTTTGGAAAAAAAAAAGAAAAACAGAAAAAAAAGCCAATCTGTACCTATCGTCCACGTACTTACCCATTGAGGACAATGTGTTGTTTAAGTGTGGGGGAGGGGAAGTGTAGTAAAAAAATAAGAAAAAAAGAAAAAAAAAGAGAACAAAAGAAGAAGAATAAGAGATCTATACCCTTAAGTGTTCTTAAAAAGAATGAAACAACAAAGTGTGGGGGTGTTTCTTTTGTTTTCTACAAAAAAAAAAGGAAGATTGAGTATTCTAAATAAGTTTGGGGGAGTAACCTGGTTAATTGAAATGAAGTTGTATTATAGGGTTGAGCTCTACATAGTCTTGAATGATTTATGTGTTTGTGGGTGATTTGAGCCAAATTATTATTCTTTATCATACCTTCACCCAAGCCAAACGTTACAAGCTTAATAAAGTCCTACTTGATCCTTAGTGTTGTGCATGTCTACATTAGTGGAGAGTGACTTGAAAAGCAGGCCTATGGAGGTCATTTATACACACATCTTCAATATTAAATATGATTCATTTTTATGCATAAACTCATCTGGGTTACAAGTGATTAGGTGAGAATGGCTCTACACACACACATTTGAGGAATTGAAGTGAAGCGAAACTAATTTTTGAGATAAAATTCTCGATCAAGTGCATTATTTTGAAGTATTCCTTGGGTTATAATTAAGTACAATCTTTGAGACCTATTTGCAAGTTGAAGCATTGGTGTGTTTTAATTTTTCTCTGATTCTGTTTCGGTTTAGTTTTGTTTCGTATCATTTTAGTTGCTCGAGGACTAGCAAAGTCTAAGTGTGGGGGAATTTGATAGGTGTCTATTTCTGTATTACTTTTATATCAATTCGTCCATGTTTCTTTGCTATATTCCTTGGTATTTTTATGTTTTTGGGTTGTTTTGATGTTTGTAGGAGTTTTGGAGCAACTTGCACAAAAATGGAGTAAAACCCTACATTTTCACCTCTGTTAGTCAGTGATCTTCTCGGATTTAATTGTATTGATATACAATGAACCCGATGACATGTTATATACCGTTTGAAAGCTCTCGAAGTCTATTTTCTGGAGAAATTTACGGTTTATAAATCCATTCAGTGTACCAAAAGTTCTAATCAAAACAGTGTGAGATGTATAGAAATATAATTCCACAAGTCACTGTAGCATGTATAATACGGCACTGTAGCAAGTCACTGTAGCAGAGTATTTAAACACATTTTAGGGTTTTATTTTCATAACTTGAAGAGGGGAAAATGTGGGAGGAGGCTGCATTTCTGGATTTCTCTCATCCCTTGGAGTTCTTGAAGGAGAAGAAGATTTTGAAAGAGGAGGAACTACAATTCCAAGAAGATTCATCTACAAAGAAGATTTTCAAAGAATTTGCTAAGTTCTTTCTTTCCTTTTCAATTCTGGAATTTCTCTGTATTGTATTTGTTATTCTGATTGAATATGTGTAACTACATCTGAATTGGTTGAGGGTGATTTCAAAGCCCTTGATATGGATTTTGTGAGTTGATTGTGTAAGAAATTGTTATCCAATTCTATAATTGAAGTTTCTTGTATTTTCCCATATCTAATGCTTATGATTGCTTACTGATTGTATTTGGAATGGCCAACTGAATATAATCTGTTTGTTGTCTATTGCTAGAGTAGAAATCTTGATCCGTAATTGTCTTGAATTTCTAATCCTTAATAGCAAAATTGTGATCAGAGATTGCAATTGGAGAATACAACCTAAGTTAAATAATCCGAGCTTGTGTGTTTATTGCTTAGATCAACCTATCTTTCTTATCATAATGCATCCATTGAATTAAACTCAGAGAGCTTGTTCGAGGTTGTTTAATGGATAGAGATTAAATAAAGAGCTTGTTTTATTTAACAACCAAGTAAGGAAAGATTGGGGTAATAGAGCTTGTTATTATCTACGGTTGATAACTTCAATGCTGTAATTAGATGACAATTCTACAATTAATTCGCAAATCCATATCTTGTGGTAGAGAAGGATCCCTTAACCAGCTATCTCCCATTGATTTTTTATTCAAATTTACTTTCTGTTTTGTTATTCTTTACTTGCATTCTTATTTCATTTAGTAAAGCATTCAACAAAAATCCCCCCCTGTTTAGTTTATTGTTGCTGGAAATAACAAATTCAATTAGAATCAATCCTCGTTGGAACGATATCTTACTTATCACTTTATTACTTGTGCGCTAGTAACTTGCTAGTTTGAACGCATCTGGAGGTAAGCACTCTGAACATTGAACAACAACTTTCTGAGCTAACCTCTCTTGTGGAAAACATGGCTGTAGGAGATATGCAAAATCTTATGAATGTGGGATATATTCTACCATGGAGCATCCAATCGACATGTATCCAACTTTACAAGAAGAATATATGGAACAAGCCAATGCCATGGGTGGATTTCCAGGACAAACGAGGCAATGGTATGATCCTTTCTCTAGCACTTACAATGCTGGATGGAAGATCAACATAATTTCAGTTACTGGAATCATCAACCAATCACTCCAAATGTGATACCAAATCGGCCACAAAGTTTCATCAACCTAGAGTGCAGCAACCATTTCAAATGCAACCACCACCAATGCCACATCCAGCACCGCAACCAGCTTCGCAAAACTCAGGTATGTCTCTCGAAGATATTTTTAATGCACTTGCCACTAACACAATGCAATTCCAACAGGAAACTGGGGCAAGTATCAAAAACCTGGCAAATCAAATGGGACAATTGGCTACTAGCATGAGCAAATTCGAGGGCCAAGACTCAAAAAAATTATCTTCTCAACGGTGATCAATCAAAGAGAGATTCTTTGTTCGTACAACTTTTGCAAAGAAAATGGAGAGGCATTAGATGTCCTACCAAGAAATCACAAACTGATGAGGAGATGACACCACTTCCCCATGAACACAACACTGACTTCTCAGGTAAATCCTATAACCCCCATTCTTTCATATGTTTCTCCTCCACCTTTTCCTAGTAGATTTGTAAAATCGAAGAAGGAGAAACAAGAACAGAAAATCCTGGAAACTTTTCGCAAAATCGAGGTAAGTATACCACTTTTGGATGCTATCGAACAAGTACCTCGTTATACAAAATGTCTCAAGGAGTTATGCACCAACAAGAGAAATTTAAAAGGGAATGAGGAAGTAAGTGTGGGGGAAAATGTTTCAGTTGTATTGCAAAGAAAAATTCCTCCGAAATGCAAAGATCCAGGTACGTTCACCATTCTATGCACCATTGATAATACCAAGTTTGAGAGAGCTATGTTAGATTTAGGAGCATCTATTAATGTCATGCCATATTCTTTTTATGCTTCTTTAAATCTTGGACCATTTGTGAAAATTGGTATTACCATTCAACTTGCTGATCATTTTAATGCATATCCCAAAAGAGTTGCAGAAGATGTGCTTGTGCAGGTGAATCAATTGGTTTTCCCAGCAGACTTCTATGTCCTTAAAATAGAGGATGAGACATCTCCTAATCCAACCCCGATTCTTTTAGGGAGACCATCCTTGAAAAATGCTAGAACCAAGATTGATGATTATGATGGCACTCTCATCATAGAGTTTGATGGCAAGGTGATATGTTTCAATATTTTTGAGGCAATAAGGTACTATAGTGACTTACATTCTGTTTTTGCAGTTGACGTTGTTGATTCTTTGCCACAACAATGTTTTAAGTTAACTCGACCCAAGAATTCCCCCCTCCCTTCCCCCCCCCCCCCCGGGATTGGATGCTAGCCCTATTGGTGAGCCATATAGGGACAGAAAATTCCAATAAGTCAGGAATTTTGATACAAGTGTCACAAAGAAATGCGAGCGAGAGCTGTGACTAAGCTTAGATGAAACCTATATTAATAACCACCAAACAGGTTATGATGTTTCGTACATTGAATTGCCCTTTATCTAATGAGAAAACTTCTTCCTTCTGTGCTATGAAAGACCAATACCTTGGAGCGCTTAAGCTACTTCCAGATTATTTGAGGCATGTGTTTTTGGGTGACAAAGATCATTTGCTAGTTACAATAGAAATGGGCCTTGCACCACTACAAGAAGAGAAACGCGTTCGAGTACTTAGAGTTCACAAAACAGTTATTAAGTGGACGATTGCTAACATCCAAGGCCCAGCCATATGCTTGCACCATTTCTTGTTCGAAGAAGGATCCAAGCCCCTAGAGAAGCACAGCGGAGATTGCGATCCTCCCATGAGGAACCAAAGTCGGGCTCGCTGAGGACGTTACAACCAAGCGATATTCGGGAGGCCCAACCCAATGTTTTTGCAAAATAAATAAAAAAAGAAAAGAAAAATAAAATAAGGAATAATGATCAATTTTTGTGTCTCGAGGAGATTCCTTTCGTAGACCATCAAATTGACCAGGTTTTATCTCTCTTTGCCATCTGTCTTATTTGTTTTTATATTTTTTTTACTTGTTTTTGACTTTTGTTTGCTATTGTGTTGTTATCTCTTTTATGTGTCTTTAATTTCGTTTCTGCTCTTTTCTTTTCGTTTCTTTTGTTTAATTTGATTATTTCGTACTTTGTGCTCATTTGTGCAACAGCTTGAGGAAACAACGAAACAAGAATTGAAGCCATTGCTTGAAGGTTTGAAGCGTGCATATCTTGGAGAAGAATAGACTCAAACAGATTACTGGTAATATCTTTCCTTTTCTCCTCCTCAATGGACGCCGATATCTTTCTGTCGAACCTTCGTAAATATTTCCCTTCACTTCCTCAAAATGCTGTGTCTAAAATTTATAAAGTACGGATGACTAGACTTTGGGCATTGATGCTCCTAAATGTGCCTGCTGATATCCGATGGCTTATCGAAGCCAGGGTGAGATTGTCTGGTGAGCCGGACATTAATCTCCCAAAATACATGCCTGGTCTAGGAAAGAGCTACTACGCCAAGAGGCAAAGAGCAAAAAGGTTACAAGTATGTTATAAATGTGCTAGATGGAATTGTAACCAGACTTGTCGTTCATTAGGTTTTGCGTCCAGGAATAGAGAAGATAAACTTTCATTTATTAAGAATGGTTTGAGTAATGAGTCGCTGGATAATGTTTTGTTAACTCTCAGTCACATTCTTGTGGACTTGTTCAGCGTGAATTGCTTAATTTATGGACAAAATTTCGTGATGAATTGCAGTGTTATAGTCTAGGGAATCTGACTAAAAACGACCCTGTTTGCCAGTTTATAAGAAAACTGGATGGGAAGCAAATCCCCGACTCATAGAAGGCGTTTCAGCAGTTACTGGACGTAAAACAAGAGGAAGATGTGAGCCACAATCACAACTACTTGTATATTTGAATGTGTATTGTTGTTGTCGAATTTTATTTCTTTCTTGTTTCGTTTGATCTGATTATCAATGTTGTTTTTGTGTTGTTGTTGTTTGTTGATTTTGTTTGTTTTAATTTCAAGTTTTCTTTTTGAAAAACCATATGACTATCCCATGACATAAGCACACGTGGGAGATAAGTGTGGAGGTTTTGTCAACCTCCACCGAAAGTATCTCTGTACTTTCCATGCTTCACGTGGGAGACAAGTGTGGAGGTTTTGTCAACCCCCGCCGAAAGTGTATCTCCATTTTCCATGCTTCATGTGGGAGACAAGTGTGTAGGTTTTGTCAAAACTCGCCGAAAGCATATTTCATTTTTTCAAAACTTGGGGGCGATAAATCTGCATCGAGCAACCCCCACCAAAAGTATGTCCCCATGTGTCAAAATTTGAGAGTTTTACGTGTGTATATATATATTCAGCATATTTTCATATGTCATTCCATAACCTATCTTGCAATTGAAAAGCATATTACCTAACGTGCATCATTGTCTTACACAAGGTTAGAGCACATATAGAAATGGAGAAATCACCAATTCGGCGATTCCAAACTATATGCGTATTTTGTGGATCGCAATTTGGTAAAGATGGAGAGTTTACCACAGCAGCTCTTGATCTTGGTAGGACATTAGCTGCGAGGGGGATTAATTTGATTTATGGAGGGGGTAGTCTTGGGTTAATGGGGTGTGTGTCCACAGCTGCATCCCTAGGAGGGAGCAAAGTTCTCGGCATTATCCCTAAACCATTAGCTGTGCGAGATATAGTAGGCAACACAATCGGGGAAGAGTTACAAGTCTCTAGCATGCATGAGCGTATTGCACATATGATTGTTAAGTCCGATGCATTTATAGCTTTACCCGGTGGTTATGGCACATTAGAGGAGATATTTCAAATCACCTCTTGGGCACAGCTAAACATCCATAAAAAACCCATTGGTTTGTTAAATGTCAATAACTTTTTTGATGGTTTGTTGTCTTTTCTTGATCAAGCTGTAGAAAAAAATTTTATCTCACTATCAGCGACGCAAATCCTTGTTACAGCTTTGATAGGTGTCTATTTATGTATTACTTTTATATCAATTCGTCCATGTTTCTTTGCTATATTCCTTGGTATTTTTATGTTTTTGTGTGCTTTTGATGTTTGTAGGAGTTTTGGAGCAACTTGCACAAAATGGAGTAAAACCCTTCATTTTCACCTCTGCTAGTCAGTGATCTTCTCAGATTTAATTGTATTGATATACAATGAACCCGATGACATATTATATACCGTTGGAAAGCTCTCGAAGTCTATTTCTGGAGAAATTTACGGTTTATAAATCCATTCAGTGTACCAAAAGTTCTAATCAAAACAGTGTGAGATGTATAGAAATATAATTCCACAAGTCACTGTAGCATGTATAATACGGGGCACTGTAGCAAGTCACTGTAGCAGAGTTTTTAAACACATTTTTAGGGTTTTATTTTGATAACTTGAAGGGGGGAGAACGTGGTGGAGGCTGAAGCTCTGGAATTCTTTCATCTCTTGGAGTTCTTGAAGGAGAAAGGAAGCTTGGAAAAGAGGAAGAACTACAATCTAAAGAGAATTACATCAAATTTGCTAAGTTTTTCCCTTCCCTTTCATTTTCTGGAATGTCTCCTTGTTGTATTGTATGTACCACGTTCTTAAACATGTGTAACTGAATCTGAATTGGTTGAGGGTGATTTCAAAGCCCTGATATGGTTTTTGTAACTTGATTGTGTAAGGAATTGTTATCCAATTCTCTAATTGAAGTTGCTTGTATTCTCCCATATTTAATGCTTATGATTGCTTGCTGATTGTATTTGAGGGGCCAACTGAATATAATCTGGTTGTGATTTATTGCTAGACTAGAAATCTTGATCCGTAATTGTCTTGAATTTCTAATCATTAGTAGCAAAATTGTGATCGGAGATTACAATTGGAGAATATAACCTAAGTTAAATAATCCGAGCTTGTGTGTTTATTGCTTAGATCAACCTATCTTTCTTATCATAATGCATCCATTGAATTAAACTCGGAGAGCTTGTTCTAGGTTGTTTAATGGATAGAGATTAAATAAAGAGCTTGTTTTATTTAACAACAAAGTAAGGAAAGATTGGGGTAATAAAGCTTGTTATTATTTACGGTTGATAACTTCAATGCTGTAATTAGATGACAATTCTACAATTAATTCGCAAATCCATATCTTGTGGTAGAGAAGGATCCCTTAACCAGCTTTCTCCCATTGATTTTTCATTCAAATTTACTTTCTGTTTGGTTATTCTTTACTTGCATTCTTATTTCATTTAGTAAATCATTCAACAAAAATCCCCCCTGTTTAGTTTATTGTTGCTGGAAATAACAAATTCAATTAGAATCAATCCTCGTGGGAACGATATCTTACTTATCACTTTATTACTTGTGCGACTAGTATACTTGCTAGTTTCAAACCCATCAAGTTTTTGGCGCCGTTGCCGGGGATTGATTTTCTAATCGATTTGTTATTTTGTTTTCATTGTTGATTCATATTTTCTTTGTTTTTATTTCCTGATTGTTTGTGTTTAGGCTTTTATGTCTGAGGGAGAAGCGGATCAACGACTTAAGAGAATTAAGGAGTTTCTTCAATCCTCGAATTTAAGGCTAAATCGGTCAATTTCAACTCCACCTCCAGAATTTGACCTTGCACGACATACTTCCCTCCCATCTTCTTGCAGTTCAATCAATCTGAATCAGAAGCAATGGCGATGGAAAATGATCAGACTCTTAAGGAGTTAGCGGCTCCAATTATTGATCAACAACCGCTATGCATAAGCACCAATTTGGAGATAGATTTTGAACTTAAATCTGGACTGATTCATCTCTTGCCTACATTTCATGGTTTTGCGGGAGAGGATCCGAACAAACACCTCAAAGAATTTCATGTGGTATGCTCAAGTATGAAACCAACCGGCGTTTCTGAAGAGCAAATTAAATAGAGAGCTTTCCCATTCTCATAAGCAGATTCGGCAAAAGATTGGCTATACTATCTACCACCAGGTACCATTCACACTTGGAATGAGATGAGTAAACTCTTTTTGGAGAAATACTTTCCAGCCTCAAAAGTTACAAATATTAGAAAAGATATGAGTGGCATTCGACAAAACAATGGAGAATCACTTCATGAATATTGGGAGAGATTTAAAAGGTTATGTGCTAGCTGTCCAAACCACCAAATTAGTGATGGACTCATAATTCAATATTTCTATGAGGGTCTCCTACCCCTGGAAAAGGAGTATCATTGATGCTGTAGTGGTGGATGGAGACTAGTTAATTAAAACACCGAAAGTGGCAAAACGTTTGATTAGTTATGATAAGTGTTCTATTTATATATCATTTCATATCAATTGTCCTGTTTCTTTGCTATATTCCTTGGTATTTTTATGTTTTTGTGTGGTTTTTGATGGTTTATAGGAGTTTTGGGAGGAACTTACACCAAAATTTGGAGTAAAACCCTTCATTTTCACCTCTGCTAGTCAACCCAAATTTCTTGGAGTTGATTGTATCGATATAAATAACCGGATACATGCTATATTTTTTTTTTTTTTTTTTTTTGTTTAACACTTGAAAAGCTCTCGAAGTCTATTTTCTGGAGAAATTTACGGTTCACGAATTTATGTAGTGTACCAAAAGTTGTGATAAAAATGGTATCAGAAGTGTATATTTGTAATTCCATATATCACCGTAGCATGTTATTAAATACGGGGCACTGTAGCAAGTTACTGTAGCAGAGTATTTAAACACATTTTAGGGTTTTATTCTCATAACTTGAAGAGGGGAGAACGTGATGGAGGCTGCAGCTCTGGAATTCTTTCATCTCTTGGAGTTCTTGAAGGAGAAAGGAAG
Organism: Boswellia sacra; assembly: GCA_013180625.2. Classification (NCBI taxonomy): domain Eukaryota; kingdom Viridiplantae; phylum Streptophyta; class Magnoliopsida; order Sapindales; family Burseraceae; genus Boswellia; species Boswellia sacra. The sequence goes on from SNVD02005849.1 coordinate 20,642, forward strand.
CTTGGAAAGAGGAAGAACTACAATCCAAAGAGAATTACATCAAATTTGTTAAGTTTTTCCCTTCCCTTTCATTTTCTGGAATGTCTCCAGTTTATTGTATTGTGTTCTGTCTGATATGTGTAAACTAAACTGAATTGGTTGAGGGTGATTTCAAAGCCATTGATATGGTTTTTGTAGTTGATTGTGCAAGAAGTTATTATCCAATTCTCTAATTGAATTTGCTTGTATTTTCCTATATCTAATGCTTATGATTGCTTGCTGGATTGTAATTTGAATGGCCAACTGAATATAATCTGGTTGTTGTCTATTGCTAGACTAGAAATCTTGATCCGTAATTGTCTTAAATTTCTAATCCTTCGTAGCAAAATTGTGATCAGAGATTGCAATTGGAGAATACAACCTAAGTTAAATAATCCGAGCTTGTGTGTTTATTGCTTAGATCAACCTGTCTGTCTTTTCGTTTAATGCATCCATTGAATTAAATTTAGAGAGCTTGTTCTAGGTTGTTTAATGGATAGAGATTAAATAAAGAGCCTGTTTTATTTAACAACAAAAGTAAGGAAAGATTGGGATAACAGAGCTTGTTGTTATCTACGGTTGATAATTTCAATGGTGTAATTGGATGACAATTCTACAATTTCATTCGCAAAGCTATATCTTATGGTAGAGAAGGATCCCTTAACTAGGTTTCTCTCATTGATTTTTCAATCTGTTTTAATTTGTATTGTGTTATTCTTTACTTGCATTAATATTTCATCAAGTTAATCAATCAACAAAACCCCCCTCATTTAGTTTATTGTTGCTTTCGAATAACAAATTCAATAGAATCAATCCTCGTGGGAACGATATCTTACTCATCACTTTATTACTTGTGCGACTAGTATACTTGCTAGTTTCGAACGCATCAAGTTTTGGCGCCGTTGCCGGGGATTGATTTTCTAATCAATTTGTTATTCTGTTTTTACTACTGATTCTTGATTGTTATTTCCTGATTATTTGTGTTTAGGCTTTTATGTCCGAGGAGAAGGGATCAGCGACTTAAGAGAAATTAAGGGAAGTTCTCCAATCTTCGGATTAAGGCACTAAAATCGGGTCAATTTCAAACTACACCTCCAGAAGTTGGACTTGCACGACACACTTCCCTCCCATCTTCTTGCAGTTCAATCAAATCTGAATCGGAAGCAATGGCCGCTGGAAAAAACGATCAGGACTCTTAAGGAGTTAGCGGCTCCAATTATTGATCAACAACCGCTATGCATAAGCACCAATTTTGAGATAGATTTTGAACTTAAATCTGGAATGATTCATCTCTTGCCTACATTTCATGGTTTTGCAGGAGAGGATCCGAACAAACACCTCAAAGAATTTCATGTGGTATGCTCAAGTATGAAGCCAACCGGCGTTTCTGAAGAGCAAATTAAATTGAGAGCTTTCCCATTCTCATTAGCAGATTCGGCAAAAGATTGGCTATACTATCTACCACCAGGTACCATACCACTTGGAATGAGATGAGTAAATTCTTTTTGGAGAAATACTTTCCAGCCTCGAAAGTTACAAATATTAGAAAAGATATTAGTGGCATTCGACAAAACAATGGAGAATCACTTCATGAATATTGGGAGAGATTTAAGAGGTTATGTGCTAGCTGTCCAAACCACCAAATTAGTGATGGACTCTTAATTCAATATTTCTATGAGGGTCTCCTACCCATGGAAAGGAGTATCATTGATGCTGCTAGTGGTGGAGCACTATTTAATAAAACACCAAACGTGGCAAGACGTTTGATTAGTGACATGGCAGCGAACTCCCAACAATTCAGCAGTCAATTTGAGCCACAACTACCAAAAAGAGTAAATGAGGTAAGTACTTCAAACATTGAACAACAACTTTGTGAACTAACCTCTCTTGTAAAAAAAATGGCTGTAGGACATATGCAGCAATCTTAGGCATGTGGGGTATGTTCTGCCATGGACCATCCAACCGACATGTGTCCAACTTTGCAAGAAGGAGATACAGAACAAGCCAATGCCATGGGTGGATTTCCAGGACAACCAAGGCAAAGGTATGACCCTTTCTCCAATACTTACAATGCTAGATGGAGAGATCACCCTAATTTAAGATATGCGAATCGTCAACCAATTGTCCCAAATGCCATACCAAATCGACCACCAGGTTTCAATTAACCAAGGGTGCAGCAACCATTTCAAGCACAACCACAACCAGCACCACAACCAGCTCCACAAAATTCAGGTATGTCTCTCCAGGGTATTGTTAAAGCACTTGCCACTAACACAATGCAATTTCAGCAGAAAACTAGGGCAAGTATCCAAAACCTGGAAAATCAAATGGGACAATTGGCCACTAACATGAGCAAATTTGAGAGTCAAAGCTCAGGAAAATTACCTTCTCAGCCGGTGATCAATCAAAGAGAGAATGCTAGTGCTGTAACTTTGAGAAGTGGGAAGCAATTAGAGATTCCACCAAAGAAATCACAAACTGAGGAAGGGGATGACACCACTCCCACCATGAATAAAACATCATCTTCTAAGGTAAATCCTAAAACCAATATTCCTTCATATGTTACTCCTATACCTTTTCCTAGCAGATTTGCAAAATCAAGGAAGGAGGAACAAGAACAAGAAATCCTGGAAACTTTTCGCAAGATCGAGGTAAACATACCACTTCTGGATGCTATCAAGCAAGGGCCTCGTTATGCAAAATTTCTCAAAGAGTTATGCACCAACAAGAGGAAGTTGAAAGGAAATGAGAAGGTAAGTGTGGGGGAAAATGTTTCAGCTGTATTGCAAAGAAAAATTCCTCCGAAATGCAAAGATCCAGGTACGTTCACCATTCATGCACCATTGGCAATACCAATTTTGAAAGAGCTATGTTAGATTTAGGAGCATCAATTAATGTCATGCCCTATTC